>PVJC01005143.1:0-60360 GCA_004026665.1 Murina feae | reverse complement strand
CTGCCCATCTTCCTCCAGCCACCAGAAAGCAGGGAAAACCCTGCCTCGTGGTCAGGCCAGCCTTTTCCTGCTCCCTGATCCCCGGAAGGGGTCTGGAGAGCCGCCAAGCAGGACTCCAGCCCCCAAGAGCTTGCTTTCCCGCTCCCCAGTGGCCCCCAAAGGGCCTGGGGAGCCGCCAAGCAGGCCACTGACTTTTTCCACTCACCCGTCCCCTGCTGCCTTCCTTTCCCACTTCCCTGTGCCGCCAAGGGGTCTGGGGAGCTGCCAAGCAGGCCCCTGGCCCCTGCAGCCTTGCTTTCCCGCTCCCTGGTGCCCCGCAAAGGGCCTGGGCAGCTGCCAAGCAGGCCGAGACCGCCCCACTGCCTCTTTCCCACTCCCCAGCCCGCCACCTTGCTTTCCCACTTCCTGGTGCCCTGCAAGGGGCCTGGGAAGCCCACCAAGCAGGCTGCCGACCCTGCCGCCTCTTACCCGCTTCCCGGTGCCCTCCAACCCTGCCGCCTCTTTCCCACTCACGGGTCCTGGGTCCTGCGCTGTCCCACCCTGCAGCCGCTCTGTGCACTCGGGAGGTCCCTCAGCCCGGCCTGTGCCCTCTCCCAGTCTGGGATCCCTCGGGGGATGTCCACCTGCTGGCGTGCCTGACCAGCCTGGGTGAGGGGCTTTAAGGCTGCCCATAGCTCCCATTGACCCAACGTCCCAGCAAGGCTGGCTGGACGCAGGTTTCCTATAATTGATGCTGTTCCTTTAAAGCGGCTTCTATAATGAAACAATTGTTACACTTAATTGTTGCAAATGTGCATTTTTGCTTCAGGCCAAAGGCTAAGGAGCCAGCGAGCAGGTAGTTTTGCTTTCGCTCCTGCTGCAACGGAGGCTGCCTAAACGTTTACTCAGGTCCGTGAGTGGCGGCCGCCATGTTGGCTGGGCTAATTTGCATACAGCCGTTCTGATTGGCTGTGGGCGTCCCGGAGAAACCGTTAATTTTACTATTCCGCTTTTATTAGTTTAGATTATAAGTTCTGATCTTGGTTATATGATGTGTAGTTGGAATAAGCTTGATGTCCTCCTACATAAAGAGTGATTTTTCACCCCCCAAAAGGGGCACAGAAATATAGGGTTTTATTACAGCCATGCTGCTGGATTTGGGTAAGCTCTTTAACCTTCCTGGGTTTAAGATTAGTCTTAGGTAAAGTGGGGGCCATAATGGAGCTATGATGAGGAGTCAATGCGCTAGTGCAGTAAAGCACTTAGTGTAACCCCTGTGATTGCTCAGGAAAGTTTATTTCCTCACTCTCCTTATCTGTAACATTAAGCCTTTCAGTACTTATTTTTTCCTTTTAATCCTCACAAGAGGATTTTTAGAGAGAATGGGAGAGAGGGAAAGACAGAGAGAAACATCAATGTGAGAGAAACACATTGGTTGCCTCCTGGCCAGGGCCTGGGCCAGAGAGGAGCCTGCAACTGAAGTATATGCCCTTGACTGGAATCAAACCCAGGACCCTTCAGTTTATACCATTTACCATATGGAAGACTATATACAGTTATACGCTGTGTAGTTGAAATAAACCTGATGTCCTCCTACATGCTCTATCCACTGAACCAAACTGGCTAGACCTAGTTTTTTGTTGTTGTTTTTTTTTTCTTTTTCTTTTAAAGATCATTTCCAACATCAGTATTTGATCTTAATATAATGTTGTAGATTTGGTATACTTCATACTTTGGCATCAATATGGAATTTTGCATCTTGATTTCTTATGTCATTGGGGGAATTTTAGTTAAAAAAAACAGTATTTTAATGTTGTTGAATATTAACATTTATGTTCTCAAAATTAGTTAAACCAGATTGCTCTGACTATGGAGAAAAGGACAGATATTTGAAACATGTACATAATCATCTCCGTTTGCCAAAAATTCAAATTCATTGATTAGTCACGGCCAAACATGTTGAGATCATCCAAGGATTTAGGGAAATTAATTCAATTATATAGATATATTTCCTTTGTGAATCCTATTGGGGAAAATAGAATATGAAAACATAAATGTGGCTCAGAGAGAAATCTTTTAAGCCAAAAACATTATGAAAGGTTTTGCTATAATCCATTCAGAAATTCCGAAAGGTAGGTTAGATGTATCGTCCTGCTTAACCACTGAGGAAATTAAAACACCAAAAGAATGAGAGATTCATCTATCTCCTAGCCCTGCAGGGACAGAACTGGGATTAAGATGCAGATGGCACTGTTATCCAGATTTATGTAAAGCATTGTGCAATTCAAAATGTATGTTAAAAAAAACCCACAATATTCTGACTGTGAAATGGTCCTTTTGGAGTGTATTTTTTCCTCTTAACGCTTTAATAATCCTTTTCTGGTAGGCATTCTAAGAACCACAGAATGTCTAACATGTAAGAGACCTTGGAAGTTAGAATCCATCCCCTGGATTTCACAAAGGAAATGATTATAAGGAAGAAAGGGAAGGGACAAATAGTTTGCCTGGCTAGACTATGCATAAGTGATCACCACCTGTAGGGTAAAAAGTCCCTATGTGTTTTTTGTTTCTTTAAATTCTACTTCCAAATATATTCTAAGGCCAAGTTTATTGAGAGGAAATACTGCAGACATGACTCAGAGTTGGGCTTTATTTAGGTAATAGAACCGTTGGGCTGGGGAGGGGGCAGGAATGGAAGGAAGGGTGTTAGGGATGCAGGGGTGTGAGGGAAGTTGTGCTATCTACACCTGTGTGACCTTGGACAAGTCACTTAACCAGTCAGAAACCCTGAACCTATCTTTACAATGGGCATAAAACTAGTACCTACTTCACAATGTTGTTGTCACAGTGTTGCTACCAGGAGCTGACTTCGGCTAGCTCAGGTTAATAATAATTACAAGCTATTATTATTATAAGTAACATGGATTTAGATATGTTGAGCTATCAACTCATCCTTACCTGATGATCTAGGTTTAGTTTCTGTGGTTGCTTGTCAATGTTTTAAGGTTTTCAAAGCTGAGCTGCTTGATCAAAATTTTCTTCCCGGTTGTTGCTTTGAGTTTTGCATAGTGCTTTATAAAAATTGGTCAGCCTCAATCAAATAAGTCTTCATTCTAATTAATGACTTATGGTTGGTATGTGATGAAGAAGGAGCCATAGGGCATATGCATATATATGCAAACTTGGAGGGCCAGGAATGAAGTTTTGTTAAATCTGCAAGAAACAGAGTGAAGTTGCAAACTAATGGTAATTTGCTGAGGGGTCTGAATGGGAAAAACAATTACAGAGAAAAGGTTACTGATATCCTATAGTCAGCTATATGCTGGATTAGAACTACATTTCTTTTTTAAATATATTTTTATTGATTTCAGAGAGGAATAGAGAAGGGGAGAGGTGTAAATATCAGTGATGAGAAGAGAATCATTGATTGGCTGCCTCCTGCAGGCTCCCTACTGGGGATTGAGCCCAAAATCCAGGCATGTGCTCTGACTGGGAATTGAACCATGACCTCCTGGGTGCATAGGTCAATGCTCAACCACTGAGCAACACTGGCCGGCTGAAAAATCATTTTTTTAAATAATATTACTTTTGATTAAAAAAGCAATCCATAATCATTATAGACAATTTAGAGAAGTGTAGGCAATCATGTTACCAAGAATTTATATTACCTTTTAGTGCATTATTCATGCAAATATATTGTGCATAGCATATCTGTATACCAACTATATAAACATTTTTTTGAAAATGTTAAACCCTTTTTTTGGTTTGTTTTGTATAGCAGTTATGATCTATAGCTAAACCTGTTAGACTAGAGGCCCAGTGCATGAAATTCGTGCATGGGGGGGGGGGTTTCCTCAGCCCAGCCTGCCCCTCTCACATACTGGGAGCCCTCAGGGGGTGTCTTATTGATGGCTTAAAGCCTGATCCCTGCTCCCCTTGGGGAGTGGGCCTAAGCCACAGTCTGGCCTCCCTTTGTGGGAGGCAACTAGGCTAATCAGGGGAAGACACCAGCCCCATCACCCCACTGCTGCAACCACTGCCAGTCACCACAGCCACCAAGGTGTTTTCATCAACAGGGACCCCAGTCCCTTCACCATGAAGAAATGATAACTTTCTTTAGGCATTTTCAAGATGTGTCCTTCATAGGATATGACATTTCTTTTTCTTTTTCTTTAATCCTCACCTGAGGATATGTTTCCATTGATTTTTAGAGAATGTGGAAGAGAAGGGAAAAACAGAGAGAAACATCAAAATGAGAGGAACACTTTGATTGATTGCCTCCTGCATATGCCCTGACCTGGGCCCTGGCTAGGGAGGAGCCTGCAAACTAGGTACATGCCCTTGGTCAGAATTGAACCCAGACCCTGCAGTCAGCAGGCTGAGGCATTATGCACTGAGCCAAACCAGCTAGGCAGGATATGACATTTCTTAGACCTCTAGCATTGGACCTTCTTTTTTTTTCTCCAGGAGTGTGGTGGAAAAACCCTAGATCGCCTTTAGGGATTCTTATTACCCACGTTACTAAGAATATTATCAGTGGCATACAGGGAGCTTAGCCAATGAGTGGTAAGAAAAGTTGTTTCCTCTGTAGTTCACTCTGATCACTGGCTCCACTCCTGCCCCTCCAATCCCAGCTCCACCCCCGCCCAGGCCTGTAAGCTCTGCCTGAGGCTGTAGGCCTCGGCAGGGGACCCCCAAGCCCCTCCAATCGCCGGCTTCATAGAGCCCATGCCTCTATGATCACCGGCTCTGATCCTGCCCCCTGCCATCACCAGCTCTGCCCTTGCCCACTGGCAGCCTCTGGCCAAGACTTTAGGCCACCCCCGCCCAGGCCTGTAAGCTCTGCCTGAGGCTGTAGGCCTCGGCAGGGGACCCCCAGACCCCTCCTTTGCTGGTTCCACCAGTGCCCAGGCCCCTGCGATCTCTGGCCTTGCTCCTGCCCAGGCCTGAGGCCTCTGCTCCAGGCCTTATGCCTGGGTAGGACACCCTCATACCCCTCTGATCACTGGCTCTGCTGCTGTCTCCTCCGATCACCAACTCCACCCTTGCCCATGCCTGAGGCCTCTGGCCTGGTCAGGGGACCCTCAGCCCCCTCTGATCACCTGTTTCGCCCCTTGGGCCCACTGCCTCCCCAGCCACCTGCCTGGCTAACAAGCCTGACCACTTCAGTGGCAGGGCTGAGCCGGACTGGGCACTGCCATCTTGTGTCCATGGGGGCAGCCATCTTTGTCATGGAGTGATGCCTAATTTGCATATTATTGTTTTATTAGATAGGCTTGTTTGAGGATGATGTAGCCATACACACCTTCTTACACCTTCCTAATGTAAACTCCCAGCACCTTGAAATTACATACGAGCAAGCACCTATCACACTTGCAAAGCTATTGAGCACCTTTGTTTTTGTTTTGTTGGTGTTTGTTTATTTATTTGTTTTGAGCTGCTGGAAAAAAGAGAACCTCCAAGCCTGAGTGGGGTTTGGATTTTCGAAAGCCAACTGGGAAGAAATTTGATATTAATACAAAAAAGTAGAAGAGGAATCAAAGTAGAAGAAACAGGAAACAGTAAATACCAGAGGAGGACATCTCACAGGTGCATACCTCAGTGGGTACACAGGTTGGATTGACTCCACTCTCAAAGTCCACTTACCTCGCATGGACTCCAGTCATGAACTGGTTATTTGTGTGTGGTTTGTGTTCCAACACAACTAACTTATTACACCCTCACTATTTGTGTTAAATGTTTAAGAACATGGAAGGATGGAAGGAAAGAACTGGGACAATTTAATTTTCTTTTTTTTATATAAAAATAAAAAAAATGATTTGGGAAGCTCTTTGGGAAGAATTGCTTTGAACTTAAATAGCTCTATGGTAGGAAGAAATGGACATTTTCATTAGGCTAATTCAAGTCAGTATAATTATGTACAAAACAGGCAATAATAGAATTTGAAACATACCGGAAAATAAGAGCTAGTTTTTTAAAAAATAGGGAAGCCAATGAAGAGACAATAAGGCAATGATTAGTAGATTAGATTTGAGGTGTGTTGCAAATATCAAACACAGTAAGTTTTTAAGTAGGAATGGAGCATAATAAAATGGCAGAAAGTTTTTACTGCTCTGTATACAATGCCTTGATATGGAAAATGACTTTAAATGATAGCGCTCAATAAAGGGATATCTCCGTTGTGTGCATTTTATGCCCTGGTAAATGGTTGTTAGTATGAGCCTGGAAAGGAAACCAATAAATATGTAAATTGTTCTTGTTTAGTTTACTTAATGTACAGTATTGGTTGAGGTACAGAACTGCACTTATTTAGTCATTTATTCATTCGTATTTGATCAAAGATGTTTTTGAACATGTTTTATGTTCTAGGCTGCGTTTTATATGCTATAGATACACAGATACAGCAGTGGACAAAACTGACATAAGTATTTACTTGCATGGTCATCTCAGTGGGCAAGATGGAAAATAAGCCAATGAATATGTAACATGGTATCAGGTATGAAGTGGTTTGAAAGAAAACAAGACAAAGGAAGGGTTAGAAAGCATGTGGTTTGCTAGTTTAAATGGAATATTTGAACTAGAGAGAAGAGAAGAGCCAGCAGAAACCTCAGGAAAATGAGCCTCATGGATATTGGCTGAACATGGGGAAGGGCCATGGGAGGAGCCGACAAACGTAACTGTTCAGAATAAAGAGTTCAGAGCACGGGGCAGTGCGCGTAAGCAGCACCGGTTTTAGGTTCAGGGAGATCTGAGTCTGAATCATTTTCATTGAACAAGAACTTTGCAACTTGGTTACTTAAACTCTGTGAGCCTCGGTTTCGTCAACTGTAAAGGAGGATATTTCTTTCTGCATCATTGTTAAGGATTAATCATGCATGACTTATCTTCCTTTAAATATCCTTAACCCATTTGTTGATGATAGTTGTGTGTTGTAAAGTGCTTTATAAATACTAACTCATTTGATGCTTACAACAACCATGTGGTAGATACTGTTATTCCCTTCATTATACAGAAGTGGAAACTGAGGCACAATCAAGTTAACTGACTTGCCCAAGTTTGCATAGTAAAGTGATGGAGACTTATTTCAAACTCCCAGTGACCCAAGCCCTTAAGCACTGTACCTACCTACCCACCACAGCATTTTGGGCTTTACTTTCCTCATATATGAAGTGAAGGAGCCGGAGTAGTTTCTCAGCATAGTCCATTCACTTGGTATGATCTATAAGTACAGTGAAAAAGTAGATTTTATCTGGAAAGGCCAGGACGTCTGGACAGGGCCAGATGTCCAGGAATGTCAGCTTCTTGTCATAGCTCAGAATGATCTAAAATACCGGGGTATCTATACTGATAATGGAAGGTGCCCTGCTATTACAGTCCCATCTTACTGCTCACAGCCTTTCTTTCATGAATGTGCCTATTTTGCCCGTGCCTAATATGGAATATAGCTTGGCACACACAAATTGATGATCTTTATGATGCTTATTCTGAGAACTTGATCCCCTTGTTTTGAGAGATGTGTTTGTGTTCTAAACATTAAATATTAAAAGGTGAAAGAGAATTCTAAGCATAGGAAATTGCAAACACAGAGAGTAAATATCAATCAAGAAAAAAATATTTGTGTGTATATGGACATAGCAGAGGGGTGAGTGCGGGGGTTGCAAGGATACAGGGACATCGCAGAATCATAGACAGGCCTCATGGGAATGGAAAGTCATAAGAAATTGAAGCTGCTTTCAGGGGTCAGATGGTTTCTCATGATCCTTCTCCCATCTCTCTGCTATATGTTCCGCTTCCAAGTTCACATGAACTTTCAGCAACCTTTCATAAAGCTTTAAGGAAACAAGGCTGCTCCAGTTGGTGTCCTAACAGGAAACAAATTCACCCCAGACTGTTCAGATAAAAAAATGAATGCTTGGGGACCACTAGCAGAGGTGTGGGCAGAGTTAAATGCACAAACAAAGGTTAGCAACACTCCCAGAAACTAACAACCAGAGGGAAACCCCTGTTATCATGGATCATAACCACTGATATCAGAAGCATTGACGGAGAAAGTGTAGTAAAAACATCATTGTAAACACACTTCCTTGCCTGTTTATGTCTCTGTCCATCTAATATTTTCTTACTCCCTTGACATTGCTTAATTTCTTCTGGTGTCCAAACCTCTAGTATATGTGCAGTTGGAATAATAGTTAAAATTTTATTCTAAATATATGAGAAGAAATTATCTAAGTTTTAAAATTCTATCTGCCATTTCATCATTCATGAGATTATCAGAGCCTGTCAGGTCAATTAGCATTTGATAGACCATTTGCAGTGTGAAGTGTGCTGTGAACTGTGTCAGACATTGAGGTCAAAGGGAAGGGATGAAGTTTATCCCCTTCACTGACTATGGTTATGTGGACTTTCTAAACCTCAAGTTCTCATCTATAGCATATATAAAACAGTATCCACAGGATCGATATGAGAAGCAAAAGTTCAAAGCTATGAGACTGTTCTGAAAAATTCAGGGTACCATGCAGATACATGCACCGTGGTCTCCACATAACCGTGAGCCCAAAGGAACTGAAATTGAACAACCTTTTTAGCAAAAATAGGTGACAAAGTATAAGCCAATTTAAAATCAGAGACTATTTATTCTTATATATTCCTAAATCAAAAAAGAAGTTTGATTTCCCATATTCTAATTTTCAGCAACTTAGAAGCAAAGTAATTAATAGTTATAAAGGAAACATAACAGCTATCATCCAACAAAGCATCATATCCCATTATTACACAAGGATTGAGACAAATGCTTACAGAAAAACAGTCAAAAGTAATGAATCGCAGATTTTGTGGGTTTAGGAACATCTAGCAGTCAGGGTCATTTCCTGCCAAGCAAAGAGCACAATTTACTCCAAAGTACCCAGAAAGCACCACAGTTTATATGGACTGGGATAATGCGTGTTTGTAATGATTACATTAAATTATCATGGAAAGGTCAGATTATGTTTACTCAAGACAGCAAGGATATACATTATGTATTCTAAAAAGAAACTCATTTAAAATGGTTAAAATTTTAATGATATTGGGAGACTTAGAGAGTTATTTGGAAAACAGCTCTTAATAGCTGAGTTTTATTAGACTAGTTCACTGATTTACAATGTAGAATATTGGACATGACAATCATTCATTTGCCTGGCTTCCTAAGTTGTATATACTTACAGAATTGAGTATGAAAGAACAATAGCCTTCAAGCGCGAGGTGTCCTGTCACCTCACGTGAAGAAGTTTGGCTAATCCTGGCTTAAAACTTGAGACTTTCAGTGTCATAGCCAAGGAGTTGAGCAGGTTTATGACATGTGTGCTTAATAGCAATTGAACAGTGGGCTAGCTGTGTTCTAGGATATTATAGTAGGCATGACTAATAATAGTTCAACTGTGTTGCCTGTGGTTCATTTGCATATTTATTGAATATTCACAAGTGCCTTACTCTATGTCAGGCAAAGAATGTTAGGCCTGTGTTAGCACTGGGGACACCAAAGTGAAGGTTAACCTGAAAAAATAGTGGTTTTACTTTTCTGTAGGTTTATTATAAACTCTGTCCCACACCCACACTACCACACACACTTCATGAAGGTGAGAAGGTGGCATCCTGAATTCTAGGCCTTCTTATGTTCTATTAGAGGCCTGGTGCATGAAATTCATGCACTCAGAGTAGGGCATTCCTCAGCTTGGCTCACACCCTGTTGCAGACCAGGAGCCCTCGGGAGATGTCCAATGTCCAACTAAGGGCGTGTGGAATAGGCCTAAGCCAGCAGTCGATATCCTGAGTGCTGCTGCAGAGACGGGAGTCTGTGCCACTGCCATTGTGCTTGCCGGCCATGAGCCTAGCTTCTGGCTGAGCAGTGCTGCCCTGTGGGAGCACACTGACCACCAGGGGGCAGCTCCTGCATTGAGCATCTGCCCTCTGGTGGTCAGAGTGCATCATAGCAACTGGTCACTCTGCTGTTGGATCAAAACTGACTCTCTGACATCCTCAGAGGGGTCCTGGATTGCGAGAGGGTGCAGAGTAGGCCAAGGGACCCCACCAGTGCACAATTGGGGCTGGGGAGGGAAGCAGGAGGTTGGTCAGCCAGGGAGGGACCATGGGAGGGCTCCAGGGCATGTCCAGCCCATCTTGCTCAGTCCTGATCGCCTGGACCCCAACAACAAGCTAACCTATCAGTTGGAGTGTCTGCCCCCTGGTGGTCAGTGCATGTTGTAGCAAGTAGTTGAGCAGCCTTAGCATATCATTAGCATATTGCCCTACGATTGGTTGAATGGCTGACCAGATGGCTGGATGCTTAGCATATTAGGCTTTTATTATATAGGATGTTCTAGCAAAGAACTCAAGCTTGTGGTCTAAAAGACCTATATTCAGGGAGATAAGGGGCTAGGCTGTGGACGAGGAACCAAGAGGTAGCTGTGAGGAGGAAGACTGGTTTTGCAAGGAATGTTAGGCCATTAAACCAAACAAAGCCTGTCCTGCAGTAGGGCAGGGGGCTTTGTTCTGAACCCAAAACCTAAGCACACCTGGGGGAAGGGTAGATGAACAGAGTACTCCCTTCAGGGCCTTGTGGGGAGGGAGTATATTTGCAAATCAATGAACTTGAGGGGCAGTTATAAAGCAAGGTTCTTGCGTGTTACCCGCACTCTGGATTTGGGATTTAGGACACTCCAGAGTCCATGCGTGTTATTAAAACAGTGATTTCTCCACCTCTTCAAAGTGTTGCTTAGTTTTTTTGGTCTTTCTGCAACAGCTGAATCTGTCTCACGAGGGTGAAGGACCAGAGTAAGGGCATAGGGAAAGGTGGCATAGAACAGCTGCTAATCTTGAGAAGCATGGTGATTCAAACCCCTTGGCCAAATGAGGATGGGGAAGGGGTTCTGTGAGCAGAGGATTTTTGTCTTTAATCAGACCACTTGAATTAGTTAATAAGCTCAGCCACAAAAAAGGATGAAATATTGCTGTTTGTGACAACGTGACTGGATCTTGAGAATGTCATGCTAAGTGCAATAAGTTAGGCAGGAAAGGACAAGAACCATATGATTCCACTCATATGTGGGATATAAAACAGAAAGCAACAAACCAACAAAGCAAACAAACTCAAAGCTACAGACAACAGAAAGGTGGTTAGCAGAGGGGAAGGAGGGTGGGGGAGAATGAAGAGGGTAAAAGAGGCAAATATATGATGTCAGAAGGAAACTAGTCTCTGGATGGAGAGCACACATTGGAGTATACACACATTGTATTCCAAAGGTGTACACCTCGAACGTATATAATGTCATTAACCAATGCCACCCCAATAAATTTAAGGAAAAGAAAAAAAGTCTAAACTGTAGCCAAACTGGATTAGAGGTAAAGCTCAGAGGACAAGGTCCTGAATCCTCAAAAAATAAAACGTTAAAAAATAAGCTTCTCAACAACCAGCTCAAAGAACTAGGAACAGAGACACTCTCTCTACTTCTGTAAGTCTAAACATCCTGGGACTGTCAAACAGAATGTGCAGTGTCGAGCAGGCCAGAATCCTGGTGAGGATTTGGACAACATTTAATTTAAATTGAAAACATAAAATAAAGACATATTCATACACCTGAGAGTTGAGAGCTTGCAGCCTAGAAAGATAATTCCCATAAAATAAAACTAATCTTTCTGCCAGACTTTTACCTGCTGGGCCTCCAGTTTTCACTGTTATCCTGTAAGGTGGGGCGCTGTCTGTATTTTATACCTAAAGGAACATGCAGGATGATTTATATATTGATGAAAGTGTATGTAAGTCATGACATCCTGGGGATAAAACGTGGCAGTTCTTTTAAACAGGAATTGCTGTCACTAGCCCTCAGTTTGAACTTTAAGGAATCAAAGTAGGAAATAGTCTCCACTGAGTCCTGAAAGTCTGCCCCAGAGTGAGAGAGACCTGGAAGGGCTGAAGGCCACCACATGTGGCTTCCTTCCGTCTCAGGCCAGGTGTGATTACACACAGTTGTAGGGACTCTCCTGTGAACAGATGCATGCTTTGCCTTAGAAATTTTCCAGTTTCATTTTCAGAAAGGTGGAGGGATGACTTGGAGAGAATCCTCTCTCTAGCTTATATTGTAGGAAGATATGCTGTGAAACACTGATGCATTAAAAGGTATAGGTTCCTTGATTCACATTTACATATTGTTTTTCATTTTTGAAGCATAAGATCAAAGCTACCAGAGCATTTCCCAGAGGAAGCAGAAACAAAGGGATAAGCCTGAAAGTGCCCGAAACGCTATATACACGATAAATGGCAATTAAGAGTAGCCAGAGGCCTTACGTTTTTAAAAGCAGAATTCTAGTTAAATAGACCTCAGTGCTCCACCATTCTCGCCTACCTCAGAACTGCAGACATTGTTTGTCCAACATTCCTGGTATCAACTTATCCTGCCTTTGCTTGAAATTATCCTGTACTTTGTGAGACAAATTGATTATCAGGAAACATGTTGCCTTGGGAGTTCTGCTCTTTTTTCTAGCACATAATGCATAATATCTACTTCCTCTATTATATGGCAGCCCTCAAATACTAGTTTGAAGATGAATATGACCAACTCTTCCCCCGAAATACTTTAGTTCAGGTTTCTTCAAACATGTCATCCTACTTGTTCATTTCGGATTGTGCTGCTATTTCCAGTTGCCTTCCTAAATTGTACCTAAGAGACTCAAGATATAATCTGAGTGTTTTGCTAAGCCGTCGAAGAATTAAAGATGGAGGCAAATGGAAATCATCCAGGCTTTATTAGGAGCAAACGGACGGACCCAGGGCTCCGCTGGAAGGGAAGGAGAGCCATGAGGCTGCACGGGAACTGAACTGGGCTGGGTTTTTAAGGCCTGGGGCGGGTAAGGGAGGGGAGGGGTTGGGTAGGAGGAAGTGATCTTTGGAATGTATGGAGCTTCCACCTACTCAGGGTGCTGCTGACACCAGGAGCCATGGATGCCAGGATATTGCCATTAATGGTCGGGGCGGTCAGGCCGCACCTGGTTGGGGGTGGGAGGGATGGTTTATGGCCTTTCCCTGCGAGTGAATGGTTGGACATTCCAGACTCTCTTAATAAGGATAGGGGGCGGCGCTCAAGTCTAGCTACTTCCGGCTGTGATTGGGCAATGAAATGGGGGGTTAAGAGGTCCAGGGGTCCATAACAGTCAGAGGCTGGTACTGGTGCAGCATCATCTGATGGATTGTGACTCTGGAAATTTCCTTGAAACGTTCCTGGAGAAACCGTAAAACACACTGAGTAGTAGTATTGCTTATTTCATTTCCAATTATATATTGTTTTAAACAATATATCATAAAAATTCAAGTGATACAAATAAATGCAAAAAAATAGTCTCAACCAAATGTTCTCCACCCAGAAGTAACTCGTTTTAACATTTGATGATCATTTTAGACACCTCTCCATGCACATAGGCAGGTAACTGTATTTATAAATTATATCTTAAACATTTCCACTTTTTTTCTTCTCTATTTTCTACTGCATACATTCTGATAAATGTGTAGTTCTAGTTCATTTGGGTTAAATTTGCATTTCCCTGATGGCTAAAGATGATGAACCTCTTTTCATGTGTTTACTTGCCATCTGTATACCCTCTTCAGTGAACACCCACTTCAGAAATATCTGTTAATGTATTTTGTTCCTATTTTAATTAGATTTCTAAAAGGTTTATTGTTGAGTTTTAGGATGTCTTTTTATTTTAGACTAGGGGCCTGGTGCACAAAAATTTGTGCACTCGGGGGGTAGGGGTCCCTCAGCCCGGCTGGTGCCCTCTTGCAGTCTGGGACACCTCGGGGGGGATGTCCACCTGCTGGCATGCCTGGCCAGCCTGGGTGAGGGGCTGAGAGCCATTTTCAGGCTGCCCACAGCCCCTTCAGGGTTCGTGCACTGGGGGGTGGGAAGGCTGGTGAGCACAGGCCTGGACGTTTCCCACCAGAGGGCCCACGATTGCACACGCCTGGTGGGCCCACACCGCTGAGGGGACACACCTGGCGCAGAGTTGGGTGGCAAGCCAGGGGCGGATGCTGGTGCAGAATCCCTCGGTGGGGCCCTGCTGCTCAGCAAACACACCCGGGGTGGAGCTGGGCAGTGGACTGGCTTCGGATTCTCCGCACTGTGCAGCAGACGCTCCCGCACGCCCTGTGGAGGCCCCTGGGGGGCAGATGAAGGTAGCGGACCCTGGACGGGTGTTCCTGGACACCCTGCGGAGGCCCCCAGGGCAGAGCCAGGCAGTGGACCCAGGACAGGCATTCCTGGATGTCCCGCAGAGGCCCCGTGCTCCTGCATGCCCCAGGGAGGCCCCAGGGGGTGGAGCCAGGCAGTGGACCCGGGACAGGTGCTCCTGGATACTCCTTGGAGGCTCCCGGGGGTAGAGCTAGGCAGCAGACCCAGGACAGCTGCTCCTGAATGCCCAGGGGAGGCCCCAGGCCAGACCCCCCCTCCCACTGAGCTGACACACCTGGCACAACTGTGCTGGCTGGCTGTGGAGGCTCCCAGTGCAGAGCCACCCTGCCAGCCTCCATCTTGGCTGGGTTAATTTGCATACAGCCGCTCTGATTGGCTGGTGGTAGTGGTCAATTTGCATGTTTCTCTTTTATTAGATTAGTAGCCCATCGTGCATTATGTGCGCAGTAGGCTGCCCACCATTTCCATGGAAGCTGGGAGGAGCCTCAGTGCGCTGCTTCCACAGGAGCCAGGAGGGACTCATGCTGATTCCGTGGGAGGCGGGAGGGAATTGTGCTGCTTCTGTGGGAGACAAGCCCGCCATCTCCTCTCCGGGCCTGCTCTCAGCCACCGGAGGCTGCTGGCCGGCCCCCTGTCCCTGTTGGTGTCTACTCCAGCTCTGGGGGCCATCCTGAGCCGGGGTATGGTGGCTCACTGGCCCCCTGTCTCTGTCTCCATCTCTGTTCCTCTGCTCCAGGCCTCACCTGCGTGCATAACCTCCTCCTGTCTGGTCCTGACCCATTACAGTGTCCTGGCCTAATTTGCATATTTCCTATATAGCTACACCTATAAAAGAGTAACATGCAAATTGGTGTCCCTTTGCTATGCCCACCAGCCAATCAGAGTATTATGCAAATTAACCAAACAAAGATGGCGGTTAATTTGCATACACAGGTGCCAGCGAAGACTGAAGACAGGGTAGAAGGAAGCCAAGTGCTGCAGAAGGAAGCGAAGTGGCAGAGAAGGGAACTGAGCTGAGGCAGCAGACACAGTGGAGAAGGGAGGGAGTGAGGCAGTGGAGAAGGGAGGCGGGCTCCACTCCCTTATATGCTTTGCTCTGGATCAGGAAGCCCTATTCTTGCAGGAATCTTCCTGCAATGGGCCTCTAGTATATGTATTCCTTTTTTGTTTGTGCTTTGTAAATATTTTCTGCTTTCCTTCTGTAGCTTATATTTTCATCCTCTTCTCATGATATTTCACAATTGTAACAATTTTAAAATTTATTAAGTTTTTAATTTTACTTATTTTTCTTTTTATGGATCATCCCTTAGATGTTAAGTCCAAGTACTCTTTGCTTAGTCCTCAATTAAGATGTTTTTCTATAGTTCTTTAACAAATATATAGTTTTATGTTACATCTTTAAGTCTGTGATCTATTTTGAATTAATTTTTGTGTAAGGTATGAGATTTAGATTGAAGTTTATATTCACTGCCTGTGTATACCCAGTTAATTTAGCATCTATTTATTGAAAAGGCTATCTTTCTTCCATGGAATTGTTATTTCATCATTTTCATCAGTTAAACATTTGTTTGTTTCTGAGTTCTATAGTATGTTCCATTGATCTTTGTGTCTATTCTTCCACTAATACAACAGGGTTTGATTAATGTAAATAAAGCCTAAGTCTTAATATTGCTTAGAATAATTTTTTCCAACTTTATTTTTCTTTGTCAAGAGTGTTTTAGCTATTTTAGGGTCTTTGTCTTACCATATGAGTTTTAAAATAAACCTATCTTATTCTTAAAAAAGAAAACAGAACTTGCTGGGATTTTGTTAGAAATTGCATTCAACCTAGAAATCAACTTGGGGAGAATGAATATCCTTAGTAGGGTTAGTCTTCCACTCCACGAGTATGGTATGTCTTTGCAGTTTTTAGGTTTTTAAATTTTCTTTCATCACCATTTTTTAACTTAAATCAGGCACATTCTACAATAATTTTTAAGTATACTAGAAGCCTGAAGCACAAAATTCATGCAAGAGTAGGCCTTCCTTCCCTTGGCTGCCAGTACCGGCTTCCCTCCCATACCTGGGAGGCCTGGGCCTCCCTCTTTGGGGGATTGTGGAGTCCCCCTATTGATTGCCCCCCCAACCAGTGGCCTGTGCCTCCCTCTGTGGGGTGATCATGGGGCAATGGCTGTGCCCCTGACCAATCGCATCACACCCACCTTGGCTGGCCTGGCGACTATGGGTGTCATAGTGTGGTCCAAGATGGTTGTTCCGCTCGTTGGCCATTTGGTCAATTTGCATATTATGCTTTTATTATATAGAATAGCTAAGTATTGCATTTTGCTCTGTTTGAACATGGACAGTCAATACATAGAAATGTGACTGATATTTGTATGTGGGTTTTGTATCCTGTACCCATTGCTGGAAGTACTTAATAAATCTAGATTCTTTTATAGATTCCTTTGGGTTTCTTATGTACAAAATCATGTCATTTACAAATCAGAACAGTTTCAGTTCTTTCTTATTTGTATAATGTTTGTTTTGGTTTTTATTTTCTCTTATTATGCTAGCTAGAACTTCCAGTACTATTTTGAGTAGTAATTATAAAAACAGAAATTTTTTCATCATAGGGAAAAGGAGTTTTTTTTATATATTAAGTATAATGTTATTTGAGTGTTATTTTTACATGCTGTTTATCAAGTGAAAATAATTCCCTCTATTCCTAACTTTTATCATGAATGGGTGTTGGATATTGTCAAGTGTTTTTTCAATGTTAATCTAAATAATTTAATTTTTGTGCTTTAGCTTGTTGATACAGTGGATTATATGAATTAATTTTTAAGTTAAAATTGCCTCGAATATCTAGAATAAATTCTATTTGATAAAGGTATATAATTATTTTTACACATTGTTGAATTTGGTTTGCCAATATTTTGTTGAGAATTTGTGTGTCTAAATTTATGAGTTGTATTATTCTGTATTTTTTGTTTGTTTTGTCTTTGTTTAATTTTAATATCAGAGTAATATTGACTTCATAAAATTAGTTGGGGGCTATTTCCTCTTCTGCTTTCTGAAAGAGATTTGTAGAATTTGTGTTAATTCTCCATTAACTATTTTGCAAAAGTGTCCAGTGAAACCATCTGAGTATGGAAATTTCTTGTTGTAGAGGTTTTAATTATGATTTCTATTTTTTTGAATGGTGATGGTACATTTCAGGTCATCTATTTCTTCTTGGTTGAGTTTTGGTAGTTGTATTATTTTAGGAAAGTTTCCATTTCTACTAAGTTGTCAAATTTATGAGTGGTCATATCCCCTGTATCAATCCTGATATTGATGATCTGTTTGTCTTTTTAAAAATTTTGTTAAGCTTGCTAGAGGTCTTTTAATATTTTCAAAAAACAAACATCAAAACACATACACATACACAAAAACAAATAAAAAAAACACCTGATTTTGGTTTCATTGCTTTTCTCTGTTGCTTTCATATTTTTAATGTCCTTAACTTCTGCTCTTATCTTTATTACTTCCCTTTTCTGCATGTGTTGACTTTATTTTGCCTTTTTTTCCTAATTTATATAGGAACTTAGATTATTGATTTGAGACCCTTCCTCATATGTAATGTTAGCATTTAGTGTTATATATTTCCCTCTCAGCACTGCTTAAGCTTCATCTCACCTGTTCTAATATGTTTTATTTTCATTTTTACTCATGTGTATTTGGTAGACTTCTTCTTTGAACCATGGGCTATTGAGAAGTGTATTGTTTAAAGGTTTTCCTATTATCCCTCCTTCTCCATGAAAGATAACCTCTACCCAGGAGCTAAGATGAGAGGGAGCCTTGTGTTCTTGGCTGCATGTCTGTATTTGGGTTTTGTCTTGCTGAGCTGGAAGGGGACAGGGAGAGAGCAGTCTGTGGTTCCAATATCACAGACTTTGGCTGTCCTTACCGTGTTTTTGTAGATTTTCTTTAATGTTTCCTCATATTCTGCATACAATTAGTTCAATTTCTAGATAATGTAAATAATATTTTTAAATAATTTTCACCAGTTTGGGAAGCAGGTCCACAGAGCTCTTCTATGTATCATTCCAGAGGCAGAACCAGCTTCAGTAATTTTAATATGTCTTTCTTCATTCCTTCCTTCCTTATTTTGCTTTATGTCTTGGTTGCTACATGTGATCACTGAATTGTTTGTTTTTCTAAAAAGAGGTCATGTGTTTTCACAATCAAGAATATCTGCCTTTTTTTTTTTGTATTTGTACTTGAATAAGAATAAACACTTAAAAGAGTCTTAATGTTTACGTTATTTTTCCTGAGAACTTTACAGAACTTCTTCTGTTGTCTTTTGACATTAAAGGATGTTATGGGAAAGTCTGGAACTTTTTTTTTTTACTTTGCACTTTGAAGTATCAACTTTTTTTAAAAAAATTATCTTTCCTGTTGAAAGTATTATATATGTTCCCTGCCCCTCCCCACATTGACTCGCTCTACCCCTTCTGCCCCCTCCCAGTCCTTTACCACAATCTGTAGCTATAAAAGCTTAAGTGACCAAACAACCAAATGACCGAATGACCAGTTGACCAGTTGCTATGACACGCACTGACCACCAAGGGGAAGACATTCAACACAGGAGCTTCCCCCTGGTGGTCAGTGTGCTCTCACAACCAACCTTCCACAGCCCCTCCCCCTGTCCAGCGAACCTCCCGTGCCTGATCGGCCCAATTGCCGGCCAGGTCGAGGGATCCCACCCGTGCATGAATTCATGCACTGGGCCTCTAGTATGAATATAATGTGGTTAATCTCCCCCCTCCATTACCTCTGAAATTCACCAGTCTATTGCATGCTTCAGTGCCTCTGAATCAATTTTATTCTGCCATTTTTTTTTTTAATTCTGGAAATTAAGGAACTTACTGAGAATATATTTTAACTTTAACTATTTACATCCTGATATATGTTGTAAACTTTCAAACTATGGATTCTTTTTCCCCCTCTTATTATAGCGAACATTTCTGATATGTTTTGGAATTTTTTTTCTAATCTCCTTATTGGATTGTCAACATACCAGTTATACATATTGAATTATCTATATTATTTACATCTATAATTCTTTTAATATTTATGTGAATCTTCTTGATTTTTATTTTTGTATTTCACCCTGGTTACCCTATTTTCCGGTGTATAAGATGACTTTTTAACCCAGGAAAATGTCAAAAATCTTCTCAAATAACGAGAAGGCTAGTGAGAGAAGTGACCCAATTACCTCCTCTACTTTCTCCCACTACCATTTCTACCATTTCAGCAGTTTTGTCTCAACTTTTGAGAAGAATTTCCTGGGTTAAAAAGTCATCTTATATGCCGTAAAATACTGTATTTGAAAACTCTAATCTGTTCTTTATTTTTTTTCTCAAGTTTTAGATATCTGATGGTGTTTTGATTCCCCATCTTCTTCCTTAACTTGGCATTCCCTATATCCATTTTTAAAAATTTGTTGTCTTATCTTTTTCAGCTGATGTTTTACTCTTTTAAAATTCTTATTGAGTTCTGGAGCACAAAACATCATTCTGTATTTTTTTACTCTTTCTTTGTATTTGTTTTCCAACTGGATTTTTTGACTGCCTTAGATTTTATATTTTTTTACTTTTACTTTGTGTTTTCTTCTAATTGCATAATTTTCATGCTTTTCTGCTTTCATTTTTCTCAACTTCATATCATCAGTTTTATTTAGACTCTTACTATTCACACTGCGGTCTTCAAACCAGAGATATTGGTTGGTATCACCTGGAGGCTTATTAGAAATGAAGAATCAAAAACTCCACCCAGGACCTACTGAGACAGAATCTGCAAACAAAGATTTCCAAGTGATCCTTATACACATCCCTATGGGAAACACTGCTTAAACTTTACTGCATATTGAAGTAATCTGGGAGATTTAAAGAACACTAATACCTGACCTGGGATTCTGATTTAATCAGTATGGAATATGGCCAAGACATGAGTTATTTTATTTTATTTTTAAATCAAATTTATTGGGGCAACATTGGCCAACATCATCATATATCAGGAAATTGTGATAACCACTGACTGAGACCTTCCATTTACTGCTGATACTGTGTAGGTTACTTCTTTTTTGTCATTTGTCGCAATCTGTTTAGTGTGTCATCTATACCTCTCATTCTTCCTTCTTCTGTACACACCCACAAGCTGGGTACCACTATCTGCTTATTCTGTAATCTGAGAGTGAGTATTAAGAGGATGGAGATAGAAGGGAAGGAGGGGTAGTTCAGCTATGAATGATGGACCTGGATTCTGCTCTTTCTCCTGAGATCTCATTAAATGCGATATTTCACCAGTCAGGGATGGATCTCAATTCTTATGTATGTCATCTTTGAAAATGGCAAAAATTTAGGAGTATTCCATTGGAATGCTGGACCTTTCACTCTTAAGGATTAAGTCCTATACTCATCTCACAATGACCTATGCATCTTCTAGACCTCCTTCTACCTGTATTATATGAAGTTAGTGAATAATTCTTAGGATTTGTTGACTTCTTAGTACTACTTCTGGGGGTTGATGTGGGATTAGGAGCTATATTAATCCATGTTATAACAGAATGAATTTTTAATTTTATTTTTCAATATTTAAGACTTAAAGTTTACCACTTCTCAATGCTTTACTGCTGGTGAATTTTTGCTCCTTTTTCTTTCATCTTAGTATAGGGGATTGACTAGAGATGCCCTGCTTTATTTTGCTGTTAATCTAGGTGCTATATAGCTATTCATGCAATATAAACTTGCATTTGTGCTTTAAGCAAATACACTTGGCATTTATGGTACACATTAGGCTGTAAATTGTAGTGGAGAGTCAGAGTTTCTTTTTCTTTAATTTATAATTTTTTTTTATTATTTAAAGATATGTTTATTGATTTTAGAAAGAGGGAGGGAGGCAGGGAGGGAGGGAGAGAGAAAGAGAGAGAGAGAGAGAGAGAGAGAGAGAAACATTAATGTGAGAAACATTGATTTGCAAGAAGCATTGATGAGTTGCCTCCCGTATGTAACACAACAGGGGATTGAACCCACAGTCTTTTGCTGTATGGTATGATGGGTATGATGCTCCAATCCATTGAGCAATCTGGCCAGGACTCCAGTCAGAATTTCTTTAAACTCAACCATTTTATATTTGATTTTAGAAGTTTTTTATATTATGCTTTTATTATCAATGATTTAATTTAAAAACGTATTGTTAGTTTATTCAAGCAATGAAGACCTATTTCTCAATCTTATAATTATAAATATTGTGAAACTGTGTCTATGCACTATAGCACATATATAAAAATAATTTGTCTTTCAAATAGGAGTACTTACATATTCAGGAGTGCTCATGTTAATGCTTTTGTGAATACAATAGATGAGATCTAACCAAGCATAAAAATAGCTGATTTAGAATTTAAATAACAATGTAGCCCATTACTGGGGAAAGAAAAACATTAACAGTTAAAAATAGAGCTAAATTTAAAATAAAAGAGCTAAACACCCTCACTCTAAAAAACCAAAGTGAATCTCATTACAGATTATATTCATATATTACTACACAATAAGTTAGATCGTTTTAACTTCCTGTACATTAACACAATAAGTTAGATCATTTTAAACTTTATTTATAAATCCCTTTTCCCCTACTTTTTTAATTATATAAATTTTATTGTGTTGTCAGCTTTTTATAAAGTTTTTCTGGGTTAACAAGAGTCTACCAACTTAATATCTAATGAGTGAAGGTTCAGTAATATGTCTAAAGTTACTGATAAGATTTATGGGCACAAATGATGCTGAAATCTGAGTTACTTCACTAATTTCATGCTATTTCAAATAGGGCACCTGATTTTAGTGGTATTTTGCAAGAACAGCAAATTAAAGAAATCTTTGTTAAGAACTAGTTCTATTGTCTTTAAAAGTCTCCAAAGATTATGAAAATTTGAATAACTCACTTATACATTTTAATTTATTTATTACTTTATTTTTACTATCTTAAGTCTGAGGTCACTTGAAATTTGCCTGAATCTATGAATTAATTTCAGGAGGAGTAACATAAAATGTTAAGTTTTCTGATTTAAAAACATGATATATCTATTTATTTAGACCTTTATTTCCTCAGAAATGTTTCATAATTTACAAAATAGAGATTCTGAATATCTTTCATTACATTTATTCTTAGGCATTTGACTTTTTTGATACTACTAGTATTATAAATGCTATTTAAACATTTTTATTTTCTGGTTATTTGTGCTATTATATAAATTACTAGAGGCCTGGTGCACAAAAATTTGTGCACTCAGGGGGGGGTCCCTCAGCTCAGCCTGTGTCCTCTCACAGTCTGGGACCCTTTGGGGGATGTGGGGGATGTCCACCTGCTGGCTTAGGCCCATTCCCTGGGGGGATCGGGCCTAAGCTGGCAGTCAGACATCCCTCTGGCAGCCTGGGAGCCCTCGGGGAATGTCCACTTGCCAGCGGGGAGCAGGCCTAAGCTGCAGTAGGACATCCTTAGCACTGCTGAGGAGGCAGGAGAGGCTCCCACCACCACTGCTATACTGGCAGCTATCAGCCTGCTTGTGGCTGAGCAGAGCTCCCCCTATGGGAGCACACTGACCACCAGGGGGAAGCTCCTGCATTGAGCGTCTGCCCCTGGTGGTCAGTATGTGTCATAGTCATTCCCAGTGGTTCTGCTCTTAGGGTCAATTTGCATATTACCCTTTTATTCTATAGGATAATTAATATTTGATTATTGTCATTCTATCCCGTGACCTAAGTTCACTTACTATTGCTGGTAATTCTTTATAGATTTTTTTATGATTTTCTGTGTAAACAGTTATATTACTTAAAATTGAAAGAGTTTTTATTTTTTATTCCAATCTTTACACCTTTTTTTTCTTTCCTTATTGCACTGTCTTCTAGTGCAAAGTGGGATAAATATGGCAAGAGAGGGTATTTTTGCCTTCTTCCCAATCATAGAGAAAAATAATTCAGTATTTCACCAGTAGGTTTGATGTGAGCACTAAATAACTCACCTAATTAGTGATTAGCCTTTTGCTATATTTGCTTAGTCACAAACTAGTAAGCAACCCATCTCTCTATGGATGAATCAAGCCATCTCTTTTTTAAAATATATATTTGAAAGTGAGTTGCAGACATCCATTCACCTCACCTACAATAACTAAATGTGCATATCATTAACTATAGTTCATTGCTTATTCATATTCTGCTTTTTTTCTTTTGAGGTAAAATTTATATTTAACGAATACACAAATCTAACTTACATTATTTAATTATTTTTTGACAAGTGCAAGCACTGTGCAACCCAACTATTGTGGAAGACAAAATGCACTGGATGATTAGGATATGATTTTATTTAGGCTATTGCAATAGAGAAAACATTTATTAATGAGGAATACCTCAAAGAAAATGATGTGGATTTAAGATTTTACAGAAGTAGGTGAACAAGGGAATTGGTCATACACAAGTGTTTGGGAGTCATGAGGAATGACAGCCATGGGTCTTTTCTCGAAATATGGGAGGGCAGGGTGGTCATTGGGGAGTAGCTGTTACCAGGTAAACAAAGGAGAGATTCTTAATCATCTTTGTTTGGGCGGAACACAGATCTCAAGTAAAATTCAACATTGTCAGTTTTTGTTTTTTGGTTTTTTGTAGAACACTGATAATTATTGCTATATAGTCAGAAAAGATAAATAAGCATCCTGAGAGGGGGAAAAAGATGTGTTTAAGAAATAGTCCCTCAAGGACTCTGTCGCTGTCATTTCTGTATAATTAGTTAGGTCATGTTTTGAGAGTTGGTGGCAAAGGTGAGTTGTTTCAGATTCCTAGAGATCAGGTATTCTAAAAGAGAAATGCCTGAAATAAAAGTGAGAAAGTGTTAACTTAAAATATTGTATTAAAGATCCAGGCCCTGGTTAGTGTGCTCAGTTGGTAATAAGCACTGAAAGTTTGCCAGTTCTGTTCTCATCAGGGCACACATTCTCATCAGGTTGCTGTATCAATCCCTTGCAGAGGGTGTACAGTAGGCAGCTGATTGGTATTTCACTCTCACATTGATGTTTCTCTCTCCCTCTCCTTTCTCTCTTTCTAAAAATCAATTTTAAAAATCTTTAAAAAAGAGTCAGGAATGAATCTGTCAACGTAAGAAACATTCAAATCTCTGAAGAATTTTTGTGAGTTTATTTGAGCCAAACTGTTGACAAATGCCAGAAAGCAGAATCTCAATGGTTCGAGATAATGCTCTAGGGAGTGGCAGTTTTGCACATTTTTTATACATTTATACATTACAATCAAAAGAGGAGACATAAGTGGGTCCCATGAAATCCATTGGTGATAGGTTAGGGAGGCAGGAGAAAGCAAAGTGGGGTGGGGAGAAAGGAACTTCTGGGATTAGATAAAAAGTAAAATGATAAGCATAAACTTCTTTTAACTTAGGCGGGTGAAGGATAGTTAACAGTCAACAATTAACTCAGTAATAATGAGGGATTTGTGGTCTCTGCGGAGTGGTACCTGTGCTTTGTGGGGTCCTGAAAAAGGAAAATCACTTTGGTATTCCAATGATATGTTATTGTAGATGCAAAAAGACAATAGACCAGCTCAGTTAAGGTGAAGACTGATCTTGGTCTGGGAAGATGCTGGCATAGGACATGACTACCCACCATAAACTGCTTTTTAGTTAAAAACGTTTTTAATTTTGGATATCCCTTTGTGGTTACTTTATGTCTCTGACTTTGTAAGGATGCCATGCAGGCCTTCCCTGAGCTAGTCAGGTTAGCATGTGGCCCCTTTTCATCCAGAGGTCCTTGAGGGTAATCAGTCCAGTGGATTCTAAGAGGTGAGTGGAGGAAAACCTTTGGCTGGGCTGCACCACTCCTTGAGTTTTTTGAAGCTCTCAAACTGTATGTTATGCTTTTTTTGGTTATGCATATTCTTATTTAGAGGCATGTATGACACAAGTATTTTGCCACACTTTTTTCCCAAGGAGAATTTTGTCCCATAAATGAATTTCAGTAATTGTGAGTCTCTTGGGGCTTATGCCAGGATACCTGGCTTCAAATACCAGGCGTCATCAAATCTTGAGTAAATTTGCAAGGCCCTAAAGAACCCAGTAAGGGATCTGGGTAGTTAGATTTTAGGTCTCAGTGATGCCAAGTCAGGCAAAAGAGAGAAAAACTGGGAAGTTAATTTGAAGAATTATAGCCATATATGGAAGAACCTGGAAGCATTAAAAATATGGTTAAGAATTGTTAACTTGCATATGAAAATCCAGCCTAATTTACATTTAGATACCAAAACTGATTTTCATACAATGGGAGAGGAAGTTAGTTAGATTTCTACCAGACAGAGCGAGCTTGCATGTCTATCAGTTACCTGCAATTTACAGAGTTGCAAAATAGCTCAAAGACACTATAGTCACCCTTTTTTTTTTTTTGATCAAAAATAATCTCAAAGGAAAATTACTCTTAATCACAACACTAGATGGTCACATTAGATTTTTGCCTGGTTATTTACATACTAGGGGCCCGGTGCACAAAAATTTGTGCACTCAGCGAGGGGAGGAGGGGGTCCCTCATCCTGGCCTGTGCCCTCTCACAGTTTGGGACCCCTGGGGGGATGTCCACCTGCTGGCATGCATGGCCAGCCTGGGTGAGGGGCTGAGGGCTGTTTTCAGGCTGGCCACAGCTCCCTCAGGGTTCGTGCACTGGGGGGTGGGATGGCTAGTGAGTGCAGGCGTGGATGTTTTCAGCTGGGTGGCCTACCATCACACATACCTGGTGGGCCTCCACCACTGAGGGGACACACCTGGTGCAGAGCTGGGTGGCAGGCCAGGGGGTGGATGCTGGTGCATGGTCCCTTAGGGGGGCCATGCTGCTGAGTGGACACACGGGGGTGGAGCCAGGCACACGCTCACACATGCCCCATGGAGGCCCCCAGGGTGGAGGCAGGTGGCTGGACCTGTGGCAGAGGCTTTGCGCGAGGGCAGAGGATGCTCGGGCATGACCCCAAGGGAGTACCCACCTCAAGCCCCCGCCACTGAGCCTCTGAGGTCGCGTGGGCCCAATTGCTCTATTCCCAGGCCTCGCAGGGCTGGGCTGGGCTGCCAGCTCCCGGCCTTGTGGCTGCTCACCACTGTTTGGAACCACCGTGGGCACGATTGCTCTATTGCCAGCCCCAGCCGAGGGCTGGGCCGGTTCTCACC
Source organism: Murina feae (assembly GCA_004026665.1). Taxonomy (NCBI): domain Eukaryota; kingdom Metazoa; phylum Chordata; class Mammalia; order Chiroptera; family Vespertilionidae; genus Murina; species Murina feae. The sequence continues at coordinate 33,943 of PVJC01005143.1, read as the reverse complement.
CAAGGCCACCCAGAGCCAACCACTGGCGTGATTGCTCTATTCCCAGGCCCAGGCTGCAGGGCCGGGGCCTGGGCAGCCAGCTCCTGGCCCTGCTGCCAACCGCCACTGCCCTGAATGGATTTCCAGGGCACACACAGGCGGAGGCCAGGCCTCCACCTGTGCGTGGGCCAGCGCGATCTCTCTATTGCCAGCCCCATCTCTCTATTGCCAGCACCGGCCACAGAACCGGGGGCTGGGAGGCCGCCCGGCCCTGCAGCCGCCACCATTGTCTGGAATCGACCACCAGAGCATGCAAGGGGGGAGGCCAGGCCTCTGCCCTTGCGTGCGCCAGCGTGATTGCTCCATTGCCAGCCCGGGCCTCCGCCATCTTGGCTGGGCTAATTTGCATACCATTGTTCTGATTGGCTGTTGGGCGTCCCGAAGAAATGGTTAATTTTACTATTTCGCTTTTATTAGTTTAGATATGCAGCAAGAATGGTAATTTACCACATAGACCTAAATTTGATTTTCCTGAAAATTTTTATAAGGAATCTATTATTGGACTTTTAAAAGCCTCTAAAAGATAGCCAGCCAAGCAAAGAACAAACTACCCGACTTCACTCTTCATACCTGAAATTTTAGGTGAATTCCTCTTCTCTCAAGATCCCCAGAATATTCCAGGATTCTTGGCATGACCTGCCTTACTTCCCTTGTGAAGTTGAGAACCTTTGTTTGTTCTGATTTATACCATTGTTTGTTCACTAGCTTGGGACGTACCATTTCTGAGAGTCTTACAGTGAATTCTAAGGGACTGTGTGCTCTTAGTTTCACACTTCATTTCCTATTTTAATGTCTCAAGAGTGAGCTAAGCCTTCTAACGTAGGACTCCTCTTTTGTCCTGCCTTTAAAAAATAGGCCCACAGAAGTTTCTCTCTTGTACTTACAATGCCCAAGCCTGTTACCTAGACAACATTATCTGTACTCTTCCCTCATAACATAAATTTTAATAGAGGTTTCTTGGGTTTGGGTACTTATAACATAGTAAGAGAACCTGAGAAAGAATAAATATCATTAGTCCGTATTGCCCATCTATATCTAGCTAGCTATATAAAAGGCTAAGTGACCGACAGTCCATCTGACGTCTAACTGATCAACTGGCTGGTACATATGATGTGCACTGGCAATTGAAAAATAAATGTTGACCTGCGCATGCATGATACATATAAAGCTCTCGCTGGTGCCAATTGCGTGTGTATATTTTGATCTGTCATTGTTGATCATGAATTTGGTTTGTTTGTTGACATTCTGAAGCTGAAAGCTGTATCCTTGACAGAATACGTCTGAAGACCAACTATTGGCACAACTGTCCCCTGTCTGACGCCGACCTCCCATTTAAATTAATTCAAAGACAATTGCCTGTGATGCCAGCATTTGCGATGACTATTAATAAATCACAAGGACAAGCTCTAGACAGAGTAGGAATATTCCTACCTGAGCTTGTTTTTGGACATGGTCAGTTTTATGTCCTTGTTTGAAGAGTGTGTAATGTTAAAGTTAAAGTTGTAAATACTTCATCACAAGGGAAATTAGTCAAGCACTCTAAAAATGTTTTTACTCTTAATGTGGTATACAGGGACATATTAGAATAAGTTTAATCAATTTATCAGTCATTGTTTTTATCAATGTTGTTTTTATAACATGGTTTTGTTGTTTTTAAATCATGTCTTTATTGTTCTAGCATGTTGTTATTGTTTACTTATTAATCAATTTATATATTATTTTCATATACATTTTACTAATTTTCTTTCCTCTCTGACACTTCTATTATAGAGAAAGGGCAAATAGCAATATTAAAATATTTTTTCTAATTCATTTCCTTTCATGAATCTGTGCACTAGACTACTAGTGTTAAATAAAAGTCTTTCAAAGTGCTAATAGTCATATAGAGGGTGAAATTCCTAACTTAAATGATAGCATTGAGAATAACACTGAATCAAGATAGATAATTTATATTTGATTATTTGTAGATTTTAGCCAGAATTCTGTCCTTAGCCAGAAAATATATTACTCCTCAGATTGAAAAATAATCCTCTTATACTTGCAAAGCACTTAGCAATCTTTTATATGTCATTCAGGTGTAAATTAGTGAATGTTATTTTTTTCTAATCACAGTTGCTATCATGATGTATTAACAGGAAAAGCTAATTGAATAGCAAAAAAAAAATAAAAAATTCTTGAGTGAAAGAGCTGTTACAGTCAGCTCTGGTTTACCATATCCCGGCAACATTTCATTAAATTCTCAAAGAGTGCAACTGATTGTTTGAAATGTAATAATTGACTGTTAGTGGAAAAGAAGTGATATGCATAGCAGAGTGGGGACTTCTGTCATTGGTTATTCTACCTGCTGTTTTTCTCACAGTCAGAGCATCTCTTTGGTATGGAGGGAGGGAAGCTGAAATGGACTGACCCTTTGTAGAGCTGGGGATGTGGACCCAAAGGCTTGGGAGAAACATAGCTCATGCTGCGCAGCCCACAAAGCCTCCATTATTGCTGTGTGGGCAACTCCGTTTGCATCTCATTGAAATTGTTGTCTAGCACATCAACATAGGCAATTAAAAACTAAAAGAGGGAAAACATCCGCCTGCTTGTTTAAGATGCTCAGCAAAGGAAGGGAAGCTGGAGATTTGAGAGAAAAGGGAAGGTTCGTAGTATCAAACTTCCATCCTCACCCCCCTACTGAAACTTGCCTTTAAAGCTACTTTTTAAAAAGACTTTAAAAGAAGAGAGAGGAAAAGTTCTGAAAGAAGCTTTCATGTCTGCCAAAATGTGGGTTCATTAAACTGTAGAAACAGTAATGCAATTTTGGTTCACTTGCTGTCATATTTATTTTAAAATAAATTGACTTTCAATGTATTTAATTTCTCAGGATGTTCCTTTGGGGCACACATTCTATTTATGAGCTCGATAAATACTAGCAAGTCTGGATTGATAGAGAAATAGAAACATAAAGCTAAGAAATTTTGAAAAGGAATCAGAGATTTCGGGAGGAAGTATAGGATTGTGAAAAAAAAAAAGTGGGATGAGAAATCGGGGAACGGGAGTGCCCTGAAGAGTTCAGAAATGCGGCACAAAGCATGTGCAGAAGGGGCAGTGTCAGGAAAGTGACCTTCATTCCCTGCCTTTCATCTCCGGCCTCTGCTTCCCAGCTCTGCACAGTGCCTCAGGGGTTTTCTCTTCTCTCTCTCCTCCCTGGACCATATATGTCAACACGTTCCAGTTTTCCCACAGGTGGAAGATGGAGGATCACTCATTGCCTGAACTGAACCTACCTTCTGACAGAAAGGCAGGCTCTCCAAACAGGCCTGTGCATACTGTGTGCACCGAAGCTGCGGTTTAGATCTGTTGAGAAGGGTGTGGGATTCCCAGAGTGTAAATGAGAATGAAGTAGGCTACTTATGCCAAAAGCAATTAACTAACCGCAAGCCAAATAGGCTAAAAATCATTAACAGACCCATTGACATCCAACTTCAGAAACTATGGTGGTGGTTGTCCAGAAAGAAGAAATGACATTGACAAATTGTGTGTTGCAGAGACAGGGTGCCAATCTGACATAAAGGTTGCCTGCATTTTCTGTTTCCGAGAGTTGAAAAGCACGCTTGTAATCTTGTCACAAAGGTAGACTGTCTGTATGCTGACTGAGAAGGTGAGGATGAAATTAACATTTTTATTAACAGTCACACTTAGTATATATCATTTATCATCTCTAAGATTTTACAACACCCCTATAATGTAGGTATTTTTATCCCCACTTTACAAAGAAGAAAATCAAAGCACATAGAGGTTGTCCAAATTGTAGAACTAGTGAGCCTCAAAATTATGGCTTAATTCAGCTTTGTTTAACATTGGTACCCATCCCTTCACTGACATAATACCATGCTGCCTACCAGGGAAGGGTTACCTCTATCTGTATTACTATAAATTTCATGATAATAATGCACTTCATAAAAGAATGCATGTGCCTATGAATGTACATGGTCTCTCTAAAAATAGGACATCTATACTAATACTAGGGTAATATGCAAATTGGTCAGGATGCCGTCACAGTAATGACCAATCGGCAGGCTGTGTGTGCAGTAGGCACAGGTGGGCAGGGACTTGCAGCATCAGGAACGGGGGTGGAGCTGCTACAGAGAGGCCTCTCTGCACTCCTGCACTGGGGGTCTGTGGGCGCATGGAGAGGCCCCTTCACCATGGGCGCAGCCAGGGGGTCCACAGGTCTGCCCCAGCTCTGGCCTACCTCTTTGGGGCAATCCATCAAGGAACCTCAGATGGGTAGGTGGGGCCTACCTCTTTGGGGTGATGGATTTCAGAGCTCCAGCACTGGGACAGGACACAGGCCAGGCTGGGACCCCACACTGAGTGCACAAATTTTGTGCACCGGGCCACTAGTTGGCTAATAATTGCCATAACTTAGTATTATTATTAGGAACATCATCGACTCCCCAGAAACCCTCCTTGTCACCACCATCCCCAACTGAGAATAAGAGCTATACTGACTTCTAGAAGTATAGAGGCTTTTCATCTGTCCTTGAACTTTATATAAATGGAATTATAGAGTATATACTCTTGTGTCTGGCTGGTTTTGCTTAACACTATGCTTGCGAGGTTTATCATTATTTCTGCAATAAAATACTACATAGCAACGATAATAAATGGTCATGGTGTCCTATTATGTTTCATTACAATTTATTTCTCCATGCTACTATTGAGCATTTTGGTGGTATTCAGATTCTGGCTATTATAAGTACTGCTGCTATAAGCACTCTACTAAATGTATTTTGGCATATGTATGGACACATTTCTGTTGGATATATCGCTAGGAGTGACATAGACATAAAAGGTACATATATTCAGCTTTGTGGTATTTTAAATGTTCTGTGATCTGTGGAGAGGAGACTATCATATTTCAATGTCACTCAAGGAAATTTTCTGGAAAAGGAAGGTGCTAACGTGTTATGTGCCAGACACTCTGCTGGATGTTTTCCTGGCAGCTTTAAAGTGGGGAATGCTGTGGACTGTTGCCTCTGTCTTTCCTATGCCACTGTTCCAAAAAAGCAGTCTTCAGGTTCAAACCATGTTTGTTTTTTTATTGTTTCCAGGTGGCCTCTTACTAACATTGTTGGTCAGGGAACTATGCCTTTCCCTTGATTGCTCTCCTAAACCCTGTCTCTGGCCACTGCCCCCTCTTCCCTATTGTCTTCAGCTCCTTCCGAATATTACTGTTTACTCCTCTGTATTTAGAAAAACAGGATCCAAAATGTTTGATTCCCTATTGTCTTCAGCTCCTTCCGAATATTACTGTTTACTCCTCCTGATATTTAGAAAAACAGGATCCAAAATGTTTGATTCCAGAGTGACTTTTAGTCCTGGTGTCTCAGAGACCAAAATACTGGAAAAATACTCCTCAGTGGTTCCCTTTTTCTCATTTAAGGAGAAATGTTCCATATTCTATCTCATCGTCATCTTCCTTTCCCCCTAAATTCCTAAACTCTCTAAGCCTCAAAGTGGCAGGACCTGGAATGTGGTTGTTTGACAGACACACTGAACAAAATCAGTAGGAGGAAGTGTGTGTGTGTGTGTTTTCACTCAAGCACATGACCTGTCCTGCTTTACTAAATTTAAATACCTACAGAGCCTGTGACACCACAAGAGTCATTGTAGACTATAGGTAGAGACCTGGTTGGTTGGTTGAATCACCATTTACTTTAAGTCAGAGACTTTGTTGTTTGCTGATAGCTAACATCTGTCTTCTCAGTTAATTGCTGCTGGTCTTCTCATCGTCTTCACTTCTCCTACAAATCCCTTACTTTGGTAAATTCCCAATAGAATGGCCAGAGGCACACTTGGGTCTAACTGACCTTAAGAGTAAGGTGACCAGATGTCCCACTTTTGGTGGGGCAGTCCCGATTTTTCACAATTTGTCCCGTGTCCCGTGGCGTTTTAAAAAAGTCTCGATTTTTGAAAAAAGACATATGTACTATTCTTTGTAATATTTTAAGTAATAAAAAAAGAACACCCTGCCCCCGGTCAATGGTGTCCCGCTTTACCAATGTTAAAATCTGGTCACCTTACTTAAGAGGAGAACCAAACTCATGAGCAGTGGGTGGGCAGGAGCTCTGGTTGTTGCTTATGCTCTCTCACTATGCTAGGAGACGGGTCCAGCTGGAGAAAATTTGGGACTAGACCAGAAATACAGCAAGCAAACACTTCCCATATGCGTGAGCCTGTCTCTACCCTGAATTTAATCATAGCCAGCCCACCCACCACCCTGCCACAGCTGACACATGCAAACCATTCACAGACAGCATCTGCCCCAGGCCGTTGTCCCAGCTGGGGTCCTCATTATATCTGCTCCTGCTCTTGCACTTGCCTCCCTGGGACAGGAAGTCCTCCATCCATAGGCACAGTTTCTGTTTGACCTCCTATTTTTAACCCCCTTCCTTGACTGACTGGGCTTTGGCTTCTTTTAATTTTATCATCTCTCCCCACTGATCTAATTTGGTTTTTCTATAGCATCTTAACCCTGGGAATTCCACACATTTGCCACCAAAACTACCCCCCATCTTTACAACATCTAATCCGGGGCTTTTAGACAGTAGTCCTTCTTTAATACCAGAACAAGAGGCATTCATTAAACAGAGCATATACCATCATAGATGTCAAGGGGTATGAACATGTGTCAGAAGATGTCCTTGAAGCTATTTTAGATGGTGCAGTTTCAATACTTATCATTAATATCATATGAGTTTTAAAAGATAATTTTAAAAAGTGACAAGGCATAGAGACAGAATACTGAGTATGTTGAGTCCATAGTTCTATTCTTATGTCTGTCACTGGATCTCAGTTTCTTAACCTCTCACACACATTTTATTATAATGGACATTACTTAAGTCCTTTCTAAGTGTTTAAGTCAGAAATTCTTTGACTCTGTCCACAGACAAAAATTGTTATGCTTCAAAATCTAGGTTATCCTGTAAACTCCAGATTCTACTATAATTTTTGTGAATTCTCTTCTCAGTTTCCCTAGAATTCAAAAAGAATAAGACCAGTTTTCCAAGATAATTACGAAGATTGTCCTAGTAATTGTGCCCCAAAGTTACAAAAGTTCTTAGTCTGAGGTGCTAGCTGCCCTGACATTCTTTTGTCAGGTTTTGCATTATTTTCTATATCCCCTCTTTAACCCAATTTTCTGTATTTTCTAGTGGAAATAGCTCACAGCTCCTTAAAGTGTAACAACAATGACTTCTTTTATCATTCTATACTTTGGAACTTTGCTTCAGGTGCTTTTAAATGAGCAGACCCGAAATCTTGAAATTAAACTGCCAGTTATTAGCGATGATATTTCATGCCTCACTTAGGGCTCACCTCCTTTTCATATTGCATTTGTGATAGACAGTTCTTTGCATGAATAATAGAATGGCCCTGAATGAATTTACATCAGCTCTGCCTCAGGGAGAAATGCAAGGTGAGCTCCATGACTACTCCTAGTCTGATCCTTTGCCTGTTGACATTACTTTTAAACTTTTCTTCCGTAGGCTGCAGCCTTGTGTATTAAATAAATGATAAACACTATTTCTCTCACAAGGCCAGCTTACCATGTGAGCTACAAAAAAAATGCTTTGCAGGTAGTTGAGAAGTTAATATCACTGAATTATTTATTTATTCTAAATAGTTTAAACAGCCCTACTTTCTGCCTTTTTTCTATCCTTTCTAGTGACTGATTATGAGTGGGGGAATACGTAATCTCCAACAAGGGCAGATGACAAAGATTGTCTCTTGTCTGGTGGAATTAAAAAAAAAAAAACAGCATGAGTTTTTTCTTTATGGGAGAGATTTTTACTTTTTTTTTTCTTTCTACAAATAAACAGTTGGGAGAATATAGGAAAAAAAAAAAAAGCAAAAGAAAAGAAAGGAGAACGTAGCAAGATATTCGACCACAATGGCAACCCTAAAACTAGGCAGATATCCTGACACCTACGTCATATATTATGACCATCCCCTCCCCCATAGAACTATTATTCAGATAAAGGGTGAATAAATTGAGCAAGGGCATTCTTAAAGCGTAAATAAAAAGGAGAAGCAATGCAAAAAAAGCATCCCTCATCTCGAGGAATGAAACTGCCTGCCAGGCAGCTGCTCCTGCACAGCCTTATCACTCTTTTAAAGTCTTTCAAGAATCCTCAGATTTACAATTGCGAAATCATTGCACAGGTTCCTGCCTTTCTTTCAGGTCTCATTTCTATCATATCTTTATACTTTGTTATCTTTTCCCGTTAACCACCTTTTTAACTTTAACTGTAATGAATGATAATGAACAAAGAACAACCAAGCTAGGCCTGTTCACAGCTAAATCTTTTCATCCTCCCGTCATATCAGCTTGGTGCCTCGCTCAAAACGCACATCCCTGCAAGGACTTGTCTGAACTTTAGAACTGCAGATTGGACCAGTTTAGCTCTCATGGTTCCTTATCTCTTTCATCCCTGAGTCCACTTATCTGACTTGAAGAAAATATGAGATCCTAGCTTCTGAGTGGGCCCTTCAAGTCTACAGCATTCTGGAGCCCACCCCTGAATGAACTTCTCTGGCACACAGAAGTTCTGAGGGGGCTCTATGTGCATGAGCAACATGAATTTCTCTAGAAAGTAGCTGTCAAATTTTTTGCTCCGGTGGAAAAGAAATCTTGAAAATAGTCTAAAAACCTGATGCTGTGTCTTTAGATGTCAGAGTTCTAACTCATACAAGAAGCTGAGTTCTTTGGACTGCAGTTGACCATACCTATTTCTTCACCTGCACAGGGTATCCTTTGTTCTAGCTAGCTTTCCTCTGAGAGCAGAGTGGAAACAAGGCAAATAGAAGTCAAGGTATTGGCCGTCATGTTTGTACCTCACGGTCAGCTCTGTTCCAAGTAAATAAGCCTAAATTATTAGACAAATTAATGTATCTTCCTTGGCTTCCTTCCTCAATGACATCTCTGAGGTCATCCAGTGCAAAAACATCAAAGGTACCTTTGATAATTTGTCACCAATTCATCATTCACCGCATTTAATTCATTTAAAAAAGCCACACATCTGTCTCATTGTCTCAATTACAACTGCTGAAATTCCATTCTTGTCTTGACTTTTTGCTTGATAAAGTCAGGTCTCTACAGCCCTGAGTCTAAACTAGCCCGCACACCTCCAGTTTTCCTCCCACATTGCAGTGCTATGTGTTAGAAGGGGGAGTGACTTAATGGAAGCTCTAATCTGGGCAGTCACAGTGGTGGTTGTTTAGTTTAGTCCTTATTACTTAATTCTCACATTATCTCTTTAAGGTAGGTATTGATAATTTGATTTTTACCAATGTTGAAATAAAGGCCTACAAAGCTTATGACAGTTACCTCAGTATTGCAGAGCCAGAAACTAGTGGAGCAAGGATCAAAACCAATATCTGGTTCACCTCAGATTTTATAGAATTTGTATAATAGCCTGCTATCTCTCAATATATAACTGAAAGGATAAGCAAGATACCGAGTGAATGAATGTATGAATTTGTGCATGAATATATGAAAGAAAGGAGTTGTGTCCTTTTGCAAGCAGGCGACTGTGGCCTGTGCAGTGCTATTTTATAGTAACGCTGTGGATATTTCATCTTGGAGTCTGAAACACTCCTTCCACCTGTACACTCCCCAGTCCACATTCTTACTTAGGACAGCGAAGCACAACTTAATGAGCTAGTATTGAAAGAATTCTGATTGGGAGTGTATTAATGCTTCCTGCAATTAGTTTCCTCCAGAGTTAATCCCATTTACTTTTCCTGTTTGGGCAACCAGCTGTTTGAGGTTGCCGGGCAACCAAGAGCTGAAGGGAGGGGGTGTGGGGAAAGAATGGAGACCCAGAAGCTTCCATCAAGGTGAATATTAAGTGAGAATCAATGTCAGAGAGACAAACAGATCATTCCAAAGTGAACATTAGAAAAGTGAACTAAATTCAGTACGGAACATTCGTTTTCACTATTTATATTCTCAGCGTAATCTAATTTTTCTTCTGAGGCTGTGTGGCAACAAAGAGCCCAGGGGATTAGATTCTGAGTGAAAGGAAAAAAGTGTGGCTTCGGGGAAAGCAAAAGTGGTCGTGAAATGGCAGCTTTCCTCTGGGGTGACTATTGTTTCTATAGAAGAGGATTAAACAGCGGAGTGTGTTTAATCCTGCAGAAACTTCAGAAACACAAAGCAGGGAGCCAGAGCTTATAGGAAATACTAATATTGTAGAGATGTAAGTGAGTAAGTAAGTAGCTAAATAAACACATTCTCAGGTCGGAGGTTGGGGGAAATCAAGGCATTATATACATATTAAAGGTAAGAGAGGAAATGGTATGCAAGTATTCATGCCCCAGTCCCATAATTCTAGATACCAATCCCTCTCCCTGTCATGCTGGGAGTGTTGATGGTGGCAGGCTGATCCTTAGAAGGTGGACCAGACCTGAATAGCTTTATCCTGGAGTAAAATAAGTGCCTGGGAAAGAGAATCTCCTCTCAGACCCATTGGCTGAGTGTAGAAGGGAAAGGTAGTGCAATAAACTAAAAGTAAAGAAAAATCTTCTGGTGATCTTGGATAAGAAATGTTTCCTTTTCAGAGCCCCTGCAATATGTCTGCAACATGCTGACTGTATGACAGGTATTTTTCACCGAAGAAATACAAGGGTACATTCACATCTCTGGTTAAGGCCGATACATAATAGAAGTTGCAGGAATTGCTGCAAGATTTTAACTAAAGCTAAAATTCCAAAGCCCACCAGGTTCCTTATGTCACCTTTGGCATATCAAGCATTAATCCAGATATGAAAACAATGCAACATTATTTTTTTCCTGAAAATAAAATGAGAATGTTTCACTTAACTTCCAGTAACATTACTTCTACCACTTCCATGGGAATATAACTGAAATGAAAGAGGGAGAGAGAGATTGAGAAACTGAAAGACAGAATTGTCCAGTTCTAGCCATAGCTGTTTTGGCTCAGTGGATAGAGTGTCGGCCTGCAAACTGAAGGGCCCCAGGTTTGATTACAGTCAAAGGCACATGCCAGAGTTGTGGGCTGATCCCCAGTGTAGGGTCTGCAGGAAGCAGCCTATCAATGATTCTCTCTCATCATTGATGTTTCTATCTCTCGCAACCTCTTCCTTCTGCTCTGAAATCAATAAAGATATTTTTTTAAAAAGAATTGTCCAGTTCTATGTAAATAGAATAATGTATTGATTGAAATATAAACTATATGTTTATATGTTTTAATTAAGTAATAATAAGCATTTTAAAATGTTCCCAGCTTTATGAATTACTACAGTCCATTAGTTCTTTTTTTTTCTAATAGATATAGCCAATACACCAGAAACACACACACACACACACACACACACACACACACACCCCACACACACTTGAATACAGAGTAAGAAAACCATTTGTTGAATGAGGTAATTTGTAAGGAATTTTTAGCCAAAGACCAGAGTTTTGTTATTCAGGACCCTCTGTACTGATGTGAAAACAGCTCTCTTTTATTGTAATTAATTTCTCTGTTTCAGTGTATACCCCAACTAGTCTAGGTGTTCTGCTGGGTTTCTCACAGCCTTGGGAAAAAGGGTTACAGCATAATATTTTTCTTCATATAGAAAGTTGGTCTAAACACAATCATTTGGCATCAGAAATATTTTCTTGGTGCCACATTAATAAAGGTGCTCCCACAAAACAGTAAATTGAAAAGACGTAATCTATATGTTCATGGCAGCATTATTTACAGTAGACAATATATGAAAGCAACCTAACTGTCCATCAATAGATGACTGGATAAAAAAGAAGTGGTGTATATATACAATGGAATATGTCTCAGCCATAAAAAATGAATAAAACCTAGCCATCTATAACAACATGGATGGATCTACAGGATATTGTGCTGAGTAAAATTAGTCAGACAGAGAAAGACAAGTACCATATGATTTTACTCATATGTGGAATTTAAAAAAACAAAGCAAGCAGAACAGAAATAGACTCATAGATATAGAGGATATTTTGACATGCATAGTTACAGAATAGTCATGGTTATAAACTATATCATAAGGAATATAGTTAATAATATTGTGATAGCTATACATGGTATCCAATGGATACAAGATTTATTGGGATAATCACTTAGTAAGTTATATAAATGTCTAATCACTGGGTTGTACATCGGAAACTAATATATCAACTATAATTAAAAAAATAAAAATTATCTTAAAAAAACACACACTGATACCATCTCAATGAAAGCTGAAAAATTTTTTTAAAAAGCTAAATAAAATTTTAAACCATAATAAAAATGGGGGAAAATGACAAAGGACTTAAATAGATATCTCTCCAAACAAAATTTACAAATGACCAACAAGTACACATAAAGATACTAAACACTGTTAATCATTAGGGAGATGCAAAACCACCCATTTCACACCTATTAGTATGACTATAATAAAAAAAAGAAAGTAAGTGTTGACAAGAATATGGAGGAATTGGAAACTGATGCACTGCTGGTGGAAATATGAAATAGTATGGTTGTTGGGGAAACCAGTATGGCGTTCCTCAAAAAGTTCACACAGAATTATGTGATCTAGCAACTCCACTTCTAGCTATAGACCCAAAAGAATTGAAACAGATCCTGGCACAGCAATGTTTATAATGCCATTATTCACAGCAACCAAGAGGTGGAAACAATCTCAGGGTCCATCAACAGATGATACGTGTGGTATATGTATTTAATGAGATATTATTCAGCTTTAAAAAGTAATGACATGTTCATGCTACAACATGCATGAAACTTAAATACATTATGCTAAGTGAATTAAGTCAGATAGAAAATGACAAATATTGTATGGTTCCACCTATATGAAGTACTTAGAAAAGGCAAATTGATACAGACAGAAAGTAGAATTTCAGTTACCAGGAGCTGGGAGGGATTGTGTAATGTGTACAGATTTCTGTTGAAGAACCTAAAAGATTTCTGGAAACAGATGGTGGCGATGGTTGTAAAATATTGGGCGTGTTAATGCTAGTGAATTGTACACTAACATTGGTTAAAATAACAAAATTTGTGTTTTGCATTATTTTATTACATTAAAAACTTAAAAAAAATAAAAGAGGTGCTCTGTAAAACTTTAGATGAAAATGTATCACAAGTTGTAGAATCACTGAATGTTAGAGCAATGATTCATTATTTCCCTATGTCCTCAACATGTCATGTTTAGAAGTCATGACATTATGAGTGATTTTGTAATATATGCATAGGACTGATAAGCACAAAATTGGCCAATTGCCTTTGGTTAGTTATAAGCTTAAGCAGTTTCCCCACCTGGGTGGTACTTCCACTCAATGTTGGGAGGAGAAATTTGGAAGGAACTGACTCCTGGAAATATGACACTTTAACCAGTGTTTTCCCCATTTTCACAGTTCAGAACAAAATTCCTATAGGAATCAATCAGTACTTGCAAAGCTAAACAAAAGAAAATTTACCAGGTTATGCAGTCTGAGTGGTGATCTGCAGGAGTTTCTGAAGCCAGAGATCCTTGAATTTACTTCATTATTATTATTTGTTGACCCACAAGAAATAGGAGGACAGTATGGTCCCCTGAAACTAGCATTGGTTTTCCATTGGTCTCTTTGGCATTCAGATTCAAACTTTATGGATCCAGATGTCTATGGTAGGAGGTTTACCAGTCTTGACCATTGTCCCATTTGGGACCCAGGAGACTAGAGAAACCTCATAGCTTCTTTCGTTTTTATGGAAGTATCTAGCAGTAGATATGTTACTGTTTTCAGTGAGTTTCTCTCTGGTTTCCTGTAAGAGGATTACACATTCCTACCTTAATTGTCTTGAAGGATGGAGAAATCACATGCTTTAGTCAATGGAATGTGAGCATGTGTAACCCACACCACTTCTGTACAGGCATCATATATTTCTGCCACCACTTTTGCTTTTTCCCTTGCATGTTTCAGATTTGCACTGTTTCTTCAGTTCTGGAATGAAAAGGAAGGTAGAGAAGAGCCATAGCCAACCTGTGTCCAACTTGTAACATGAATGAGATGTAGACCTGTATTTTGGTAAGCCGCTGAGATGTGAAGATTGTTAGTAAATCACAGCTGACTAATGCAGATGTTTACCTTAAAGTATCCTTTCTTTAGCTCTTTTCTAAAATAGCCGGGGAATTATTTTGGCTTTATCTCAAAAATTGTGTCAATCTTTAAAGTATTTCTTGTGATCTCAGAGGCTTCTTGTCATAATGATGTAAATAAATTAATGAGTTGAAATAAATTACTTAAATGATTGAACACTTTATTTAAGTCAAGTACTGTAGATGCAGAACAGATAAGTCATGGTGCCTGTCCTCTTGGAGAGGAGAGGCAGTGAAGATGATGATGATGATAATAATAATAATAATAATACATGATACTTTTTGAATTGGAGACATGTTCAGGAAATTATGACATTCCATTTGTTCACTTAACATTGTGCCCCAGTACTTTATTAATTCTTCTTTATTCTTCACCTTTAGTTTCAAGCTCTATAAATAAAAGGATACAGTTATGTCTAAGGTGGCCTACATACTTCTCTAGCTCTTGACTATCCTCTCCCCTCAACTCTTTTCTCTCACATACCACATCTAATCCTTTAAAATTTTTCACACAATCTTCAGTAGATATTCAGAATCTGGTCACCTGTCAGTTGCCACCTCCACTACTACCACTGTGGTTCAAGCTAACAACATCTCTTACTTAAACTCTTATAAAAGCCTCCTAAATTATCTCTTTGCTTTCAGTGTTATTTGCCCCCCCCCCCCACACACACACACACCCCCAGCTAATTTCCACAAAGTGACTTTTGGGGATTTTTCAAGCATGAGTTAGACCATGTTACTCCTATATTCAGAACCTTCTATCAGCTCCTGTACCAATCAAAAGAAAGCCTAACTCCTCTTAATTGCTTACCAGGACCTCTATGTTTTCCCACCTGCACCTCTGCCTCTTCTCTGAAAGCTTCTACTGTAGTTTCCCTCATCCCACCTGCTCTTTGCTGCTCTGGCATATACCAGGCAGCCTCCTATCCCAAGGATTTCTCAGTTCTGTTCCTTCTTGTTAGCTTGTTCTTCCCCACATACCTGCATGACCTGCTCTCTCTCTTCCTTCAGCTCTGTGCTCAAATGTCACCTCTTCACTGACCAACAAAATCTACACTGTGGAGTCTAGACTTTTAAATACATACAAAAAGAATTTTCTACCAGGAGATTTTTCTTTGTTTGGCTAAAAGACTATTAGTGAAGAGGAACTATTGTCTAAAAATTAAAAAAACGACAACCAGTATTATTGAGAATGTCTGGCGTAGGTGTAGTTTCCACTTTTTCTAAACAAAAGGTGTGCATGAAGAATGGGATGAAATAAGCATTTACCCGATAAAATATCCAATGTGGAAATTCAATGGCATAGAAAAAGGCCCACATCTAAGATGGAAACTGCTTGAAGGGCCATGGGAATTTGACCGATCCTGTTTGGAGGTCCTGAGTGCTGGGAGGACAGATGGAGCTCTTTTTTTATGTTAGATTCCAGGCCCTACATTGCCTTTGTGTCCCTATACTTCAGCCAGAGGAGACA
This sequence comes from Murina feae, assembly GCA_004026665.1. NCBI lineage: Eukaryota > Metazoa > Chordata > Mammalia > Chiroptera > Vespertilionidae > Murina > Murina feae. Next base: position 18,261 of record PVJC01005143.1, on the reverse strand, counting down.
CCTGAGCAGATGCCTAGGTTCTCAAGTCCATTATCTGAAGCCCCACTACCTTTTCTATCTACCTCACGCACATGGTTCCAAACCCATCCCTGTAAAGTGAGACCTGGGGGTGGCGTTTGAGAACTCCAGCATAGAACTCACTCAGCTAGGCCCTGGGGGGGAAGGGGGGCGGAGAGCTAACAACCTGACTGGAGATTTTATTAAACCCATACTGTCTGCCTTTCCCTTTCCTCTCTCCCAACCAACTCCCTTGTTGGAAGCTTTTGTTGTAGTTCTTTTCCTATGAGAGTTTGTGAGAATAGAGATCACTTCCTTGTAAACTAATGACATTTTTACTCCCAATTCTTCTTTATTCTGTCCTCTGTCCCACACTGTTGACCCACCAGTATCTATAAGTCTTGAAATAATTTTCTCTCTACACCTCCCAACATTCACACAACTGACATTATTTTAGAAATTTATTTTTACCGTTATCTTTTTTTTGCATATAATATCTTAACACTGTGTTAGGCTTCTTGCTGTGTGTGATTATGTCTGTCTAAGCGAGGTCTGTTTTTAAATATACTATCTTAGGTCCAAACAAGGTATGCAGCAGTAAGCAAAAGTTGGCCTCTGATCAAGTTAACATTCTCCAACCATGTGATAGATCTCAGAGAGGAAGGGAGAGGTGGAGAGATATAGAAATATCAGTGTTGAGAGAGATTCATTGCTCGGCTGCCTCCTGCATGATTTGGGGTGGAGCCCACAGCACAGGCATGTATGTGCCTTGACTGGGCATTGAACCATGACCTCCTGGTTCATAGCTCTACGCTCAACTACTGAGCCACTGCGGCCAGGTTGTTGATATCTTTTATGTAAAAGAAATATTGTGTGTTTGCACACATCATACAGAATTTATATTCTTTATTTATCAGGAAATCTTCTTTGATGTAGGAAGAACACATTAAAATGGATAAATAATTCATGTTAGTTTTAGGAAGTAGAAAAACAAATGTGTGATTGGAAAACGCACTGCTTCACTCCCTGAAACACTGATTGAACATTGAGCGTTGATGGTAAGGCCACTGTGAACACTGACTGGAAGGCCGCTGTGTTCAGGGAACTGTGGCCGCAGAACATAAAGGAGTGTCCGAAAGATGTACCTTCACTTTGACAGGTTTACAGTGGGATGCAGGGGAAAACTTATAACAGTGAGTGGCAGCATATTTGGTTGTTACCTACTGGCTATATAAAATTGCTTTTGGACATGTTTCATCATTCCTCATAAAACAAAGACTTAATAAGTTTTCTTGGCAGTTGATGGGCAAAGTTAGAAAAATTTAAATGACCTTTCTGTTTGCCTTTCGGCAGTTTCTGGCAATGCTTTCTTTTTATTTTAAGCATATGCGTTTTTAAAACAATGGTTGTATTTAGAATCTTGAAGAGAGCTTACAAATCATGGATTTGGTGAGTAAGATCCTGAGATCTGAACTGTGAGCTAGCAGGGCCCAGAGGTTCTGGTATTTGCAAGGGCATAGATAGGCAAGCAAACATGATAAGGGCAAACATTAGCCTTGCGCCGTTTGAGTTACAAACCACGGGACTTACTTTTTAGCTCCACTGAAGAGTGGCATGTCCAGCCGGGGTGTGGGTCCTGTGCACAGGGGGAGCAGTGAGGGTGACCGGACTCAGATGGAGAAAACATTTATTATTAGTTTTGATAGCTATTTCATTGAAACCCCATTTCCTGAGTGGATGGGTATACCAATTTAAATATTTGCTATTCATTTCATGTTGCTCGGCAGTCTTTTCTTCCTTTCCGTCTCCCAAGAGTGCTCTTGATGAGAAATTTTTTTTCTTATCAGGAAATTGATTTTTTTTTGCATCTCTTTCTGAGATTACTGAATCCAATCTTGGAGTAGAATAACTCAATTCTTGGGAGAAAAAAAATGTCTAATTTGGGAGACTGGTAGTGGTTGTTTTTCTTTTCCCAGTCACAGCATTAAGTTGACTGTGAGAATGCCAGTAACAGAGTCGGCATCTCCTGGCCGGCTGGGTCCTTCCCCTCACGAACCAGCCAGCCTCTGCCAGCAATGCTCTTTCTCCCACTGGGGTCCGAGCCCCCTCTTCCACCCTAGGAAGCGTCCTGTTCAGACGTAGCTTTTCACTCCTTACTATGGGCCTAAAATTACCTGAGCTTTCTTGGTCTTGTTTCCTATGCACACTGACAAATCCTTGCTGGGCCATCTGCCCTTACAATTGTGCATTCTTACCTTTTTGGTCAGAATTCTCCCTTGAGTTCCCCACACTTCCCTACTGATGATAGGTGACTTAATGGCCTAAATGTTGGATTAATGAAAGCTGGATTTCTAGGTCCAAGATGGATACAGCTGGTTGCACTTCGTATTTTTCCAGAAGAAATACACTAAGAAGTTTCATTATGCATCAGGGCCTTAGCCATGATACCTTTGAAAGGGTGACATGTATATTTATATCTTACCTTGATGTTTTATTAATGAGCAATAGTTGTTTAGTCTACAGTGGCAACAGAGAGTTGGAAATCAGTCTTTGTGTTTGGGTCTCATTTACTTAAGTCGTAAAATCAGAATTGGTTTGATTTTGATGCACGTGAATGTGGTTTTTATAAACAATTATGGTAAGAATACACAATTTCCTATAATTAATATGCCTGGTGTATTCAATTGATTGGAGTTTACCCTGTGAACATTGTGCTGTTTTTATGTAGAAAGTGTATTCAATTAAATCTTGTATAACATGCACTTTGTCTAAAAAATTTTTTTTTCAAGTTGCTTGTGGTGTTGCTGGTATTTGTTCTGCAATATCAGCAGTGCTTGGGGGCCAAAAGCAGAGTGAAGACTGCAGTTGAAGCAACATTTTTTGTTATTGTTGTTCACTTTCCAACATTCTTAAAACTGCCTGGCCCTAGCCAGTTTGGCTCAGTGAATAGAGCGTTGGCCTCTGTACTGAAGATCCCAGGTTCCATCCCAGTCAAGGGCACATGTCCCAGTTGCAGGTTTCATCCCCAGTGGGGTGTGTGCAGGAGGCAGCCCATCAGTGATTCTCTCTCATCATTGATGTTTCTATCTCTCTCCCTCTCCCTTACTCTCCAAAATCAATAAAAATACATTTTAAAAAACTACCTAAAAAGAAATGTTGGAACTGTGTTGTGAAAGTACTTTTGAGAGCTCTGTATTATAGGAGAAGCTCTGAACCTTATAGCTCTGAGGAGGAAGAAAAAGGCTATGGGAACCTCTCTCCTTTCCTAGCCTTAATGACAATGCTAGCTCATTTTAAATCTCTTTTCAAAACTGCAACATAAAATTTAACATGTTACAAAAAGAACTTCTGTGTGGTTTCTCAGCTTCTTGCTTCTTCTTGGAGTAGGAAGAGGGCAACTCTCTTTGTAAATAATGAGGCAAATCTGTCTTATGCAGAAAAAGCAACAACCCTCAAAACAGCCCAATAAACTCTTTTGGCAAAATGCCTCTGGGTCTCTTCCTGCAATATTTTATCTCTGTACTTTGCAGAGAGCTTTCCTCTTCCTACTTCTAATTGAAGGCTAGGTGTGAGGTGGAATGGGTATACTGCTTAAATTTTTATTCTTTTTCTTCTCAGCTATTGCCAACTATTGACAAAGACAGAGATGAGAAACACGATCGCAGTACTTGAGAATGTTTATGCCTCTTATTCTCTTTCCAAAATGGAACAAAACCTAAAACATTTAATTATCTTGTGCAATATTTCCTGTCTCTGCTGACTTGGTTTTGAAAGGACTCATTAAGACCCTTGCATCCTTAGCTTAGCCCTCGGCTGTTAACAGAGCAGGGGGAGCCAAGAGAAGCAAAAAGACCACAGGGCTCCAAAGAGGGACCTTGGAGGCAGGTATCAGCAGGAAGGCCTATATTCTGTGCAGCGGTTTTGCCAGCTGTACAACAAAGGCAAATAAGTGCAATTATTTATCTTATAATGTTTTTGAAAATCCTTTGTTATATTTTTGCATGTGTGAACATATCAAGAGAGATCATGTATGAGAAATTACTTTTAAAAGTCATAGGTTAGAGCCCTGGCTGGTGTTCTTGGTGATTAGAGCATGGGCCCCGCACACCAGTGTTGTGGGTTTGATTCCTGGTCAAGAACACATACTTGTAGTGCAGTATCTGGGTTCCAGGTTCACCAAATCAGGGTGTGTGCAGGAGGTAATTCTTCAATGTCTCTCTCTCTCTCTCTCTCTCTCTCTCTCTCTCTCTCTCTCTCTCTCTCATTCTCCCTCTCTCTCTCTCCCCCCCCCTCCTCCTCCTTCTCCTCCTCCTCCTCCTCTTCCTCCTCCTCCCTCATATTCTCTCTAAAAAATCAATGGACAAAAATCTCCTTGGGTGAGGATTAACCCAAACAAATCATTGGCTAGAGAAAGATAAATTAAGATACAAATCATTGACCTTATTTTTCCAACTTTAGCGGCAGCCAGGATTTCATGTTTGAAGAATGAAGATGCTCTTTTCTCTCTACCCTGCTACTCCTCTCTCTAAATAGGCACATGACTTGGCACAAACAGTTTGGTCCTTTTTAAGGTCCAGTATCACTATGAATTACAGATCCAAAGCCCAGAGTTATTGGTAGGTTACTGGGAGAGTATGCAAGACCCATCCATTGAAATAACCTCTGTTGCAGGAATGAGGGGAGCGTCTACGGCAGAGACACGGAGATCTTTAGACAATGATTTAGGAATGATGTATTCAATAATAGGCACAAAATGTCTGTGAAGGGCCATGCGATTATAATGTAAAAACTCAAATGTTAGAATTAAGCACACAGTTAGAAATGAGGTGCAGATCTAATCAGATTTAAATTTAAAAATTTGGTTTGTTATATTCTTGGTCCTACAATTAAAAGTGATTAAGTTGGCGATCAAAACAAATGCCAAAAGGTATTATTTCTTCTGATGTTAGCTAAGAGACTTTTCTTAGCCTTTTGGACACCTGTCACAAGTCTGTTCTATTTTTAGCTTCACCCCTGAAAGATTCTCCAGTTACATATACCTCCATGATAGCCTGCTGCCCACCTGCCAGCCTGCAGACTGGAATTGGTGGTGTTTTCTCGTGGGCTTGTATCACCGAACTACTCTTGACCCCACACATCCCAGGTGTCACTGTGCTGATTTAAGCAAGTAGTATGCTAATGAGAGTTGGAAGTCTGTGTGTCAAGTTTCTAGTGTAATGAAAGACTCGCACTTCAAATTCAACTCCATTCTTACACCTGTCCACTCCATGTGTTCTCCTCGCCTAATTGTTTATGTGTAGAAGACTTGTTATCCAGTGTGGGAGGTCAGGAAGCTATAGAACAGAACAATCTACTGAACAGTTTTTGGAGAGTTGGAGAAGTGTTGTATACAGGTGTATTAGTTGGTATACAGCCAGTAGCCTAACTTCACCAAAGTATGGCTGCCTTTAGAAATAACAGTTACTACCCTATTGCTCCTTTTTCAATAGATAGTTGCTTTGTGACATTTTGAAAGATAAATACAACTTTAGTCTAGCACAGTGGTTTTCAACCTTTTTCATCTCATGGCACACATAAACTAGTTAGTAAAATTCTGCAGCACATCAAAAAAATATAGTTTTTGCTGATCTGACAAAACAAATGGGTATAATTTGGATTCATTCACACCAGATGGCGATTGTTGTATTGGCTGTATCACTTTTTCATTTGACAATCTAAGGGAACAGAAGTCAGTGGCACTGACTCAACAGTCAGCCAAGTAATGCATGTTTTGAGAATTCTTGCAGCACGTCAGTGTGTCGTGGCACACCAGTTGAAAATCGCTGGACTAATAGGCTGAAAATTAAATAGTCGCAAAAAACCCTGGTCTGTACAGTTAACCAGCTAACGTTTATACATTCATTGAAGGCTCTGCAGGTGAAACGGAAAATAAGCCTAACTGGAAAATAACTACTAACTGGAAGACAGTTTATGTGCCTGAACATATTCTATAACAATGTAAAAGTAAAGAACTAGATCTCCTGTTTTAACATAGGATTCCTTTAGAAAGGCAGAATATAAAATGGTGAGTGTGCTATCCAGATATGAGAAGTATAATGGGAACATACTCCCCTTGAATGGATGAACAAATTCTGCCATAAATATCCACACGATTGGTCACCAGGTGTAATTTAGGACCATGTTTGAGGAACATTTTCATATGAATATGCTTTAACACCTGCATCCCTTTAAAGCTCACTGTTCAGTAAGGGCAGTTGGTAGGCATGTGGCTGAATAGAAAAAGAAGAATTCTAAAATTCATCTTTACATTTTTTTCTATAAAAAGGAAAATAAAAGAACTGTAATTATAGCACACCTCCCCCACTTCCTGCCAAAACTGTTCTCAAGCTCTTTTTGAGAATTTCTTCCCACTTTTCAAAATGAATCATCAGGGAGGAGGTAATTTTCCTTGTTCAAGGGCACACAAAACCTCACAAGAATCCCTGTTGCAAGCTAGTTATGGATTGGTTATCATTAGTGCTGCACTGTGAAATACAGAATCAGGTTCTTTTAAAAGGAATAAGTAATATTAAAAAAAATGTTTGTTTTAGGAATATTTAGGCCCTGAGGGTACAGACATTTTTATGATTTATCAATGGCTTTATAAAGCAGACATTTCACCTACACAGATGTATTAGTTCTCAGTTTTGTTTCTTGCACAAGGTTCTCGAAATTCTCTTTTTAGCAACTATCATCAGGTGAGTTAGCTCCATCAGTGATTCTCTGGCCTTCTTATATAATCCTAATATATTTTGTGTGATCCCATTTCTATACCCCCAAATTTTTATAAAGAAATAGCATAGTTCTAAAACATCATGCTGTTTGTCATAACATGAGACAGTCTTGAAGGAAGCATTCTTTTATTCACTCATGGCATGATGTGTCAGCTCTGTTCCAGGCAGGGGCCTGGTGCTGTGGAGGCAACAGTGGGCTAGAGGCTCTCTCTCAGAAGGAACTGTAGTTATTACTAAACAAGTAAACTGGCAGATGCACTAAATGACTGCCCATTGTGAAAAGGGCTCCAAAGGTAATAAAAATGCTGATCAGGGATGCCACCTGAGAAGATGACATTTGAGATGAGTACAAGTAGCCAGGAGGGAGAATGGGAAGATTGCCTCAGTTAGAAAAAAGCAGACACAGATGAGGTAGAAAGAGGTTGGTGCGTTGGGAGGCAGACCAGTGGAGGCACGGAACGAGAGGTAGAGGAGTTCCAGATGGCTTTGAAGGTGTGAAGAAGAGCCCGAGCTCAGCACAGCCTGTGGTAGGCACTTTGGGTTTCTTTCTAAAATATAATGGTTTTGCGTACGCAGAGTGACATCATCTGATTTATACTCTAACGAGGTTACATTCAAAGGGTGCGTTTTATAAGCAAGGCAGTAACAGTAATGGGAGTAGGTGATGAGAAAGCCTCCCAGGAGACTGGTCCAGGCCCCAGGAGGGTGAGGGGTGGAGCTTGCCATTCACTGACATCACATTGCTTTGTGGAGCACTTAGGTGTGGTTGTTGGTGACCAACTTGGAAATTTCAAAGCTCAGCTTAATGTAGACAAAACATCTTTTCTCTAACTGGACACACATACCTGTATTCTAAATCAGTAAAGGGGAAGTAAAAAGAACCAAAGGCATTTGGGATAGCTTGCAGCATAAATTACCTAGGGAAACAGCTGTTTCATATGGAATAAGTTGGCTTATAGAGCTTTTAGCAGCGTGACTTAAGGACTGAATTGTATCCACTGAATGTAACATTCACCCCAAGCCTTTCCCACAGCTGTGTTCTTATTTGCCCAGTGGTGAAATGGCCCATTATATCAGTACTCCATCAGCTCTCTTTCACATCTGCCCTCCAGTAGGCTGAAGGGTTGCTGAGAGTTCCGGTGTGGTAATGTTCCAGGCCTCAATCCCAGCTCCCTTTTCCCACTGCAAGGATCCTCCCGACCCAGCTCTGTGTCCCACCTTCTCCATCACCTTGTTATTATCATCCCCTTACTTTGGGCCAATTGGTGAAGAGGATGGTGATGATGGTGTGATGATGATGATTATAATAATAAATACTCACATTAGTTAAATATTTACTGTGTTTCAGACACTGTGCTGCTTTGCCTACATTATCTCATTTATTCCCAATGGCATTCTGCAATTTAAAAGGTACAAATTATTCCTTTTTTAGCATTAAAACTGAGTAGCAGGAAAACTGTGACTTGTTTAAGGTCAAAGGGGACTAGTAGGATAGGTAAGGAAGCAAAGACATCTGGTGCAGAAGGAAGGTTGGGGTGGGAGATGCTGAGGTCACTGCTCTCTGGGCGGATGCAGGCGAACGTGTGGCCAGCCTAGCCACATTGCCACTTAGCATGCAAAATGAACCATGTGGTCCTCAGAGACCAAACCAGGGACACCACTGTTTTCAAAGTGATTATTCTATTGCTGGTGTAGGTAAACATCAAATATCCAGTGTGGGATTCCAGTCTACTTGGGATAGCTTCAATTACTTAGGAATCTCGGGCCTACCTAATAAGCCAAGTCTCCCTCACAGCCCATAACCTTTGAAGATTGTTTTTACTCAAATTAAAGCACAAATGATGCTTGTCCAGATTTTCGTTCAGCGTAATTTTGGATTCCTTTAGGGTATTTACCTTTGGCAGAGAAAGTGAAGCTGATCTGCGCGGCCAACAAACAACAGTTGTTCTAGTCCGAGCAGCAGGAGGGCTCTCAGTTAAATGCAGATGAAAATAACAAGGAAATTTAGTAGATGGAGCTGCTCCAAAATGTGGACTGTGATGAATATAATTAGTGAGTCTGACATAAATCATAATATTTATATTGTTATTCTTGATGACACATTGTCCTCATTGGAAGTCTATTAAATGCACTTGAGTAACCTACATGCTCCATAGAGCCGTTTCTTCTTAGAAGCTACCGTCTGCTAGAAGCCATCTTGCAAAATTATAAAAACTTGCAGGTGCATGTGTGTGAGCACTAAAAACAACACAGAGTTAGCATGGAGCATCATCAAAGACATTTCCATTAGTTCCCTATTTAAGAAACCCTTAGCAGTTGTGTAGAGGAGCCAGTCTCCTCAGCTAATAATGATGGGGTGTGCACATTAACAGATTAGCATATATTTACCCTTGATGTAGCTGTTAGTTGGGTGTTAGGGAGCCTCCAAAGGCTTAGAGATTCTGATTAATCGGAGCAAGCGTGGAGAATAACGGAATCACGAGATTTTCTGGCGCAGATGTATTCTGGCTGGTCCGTGCCCTCCGTGGCTTCGCTGCAGTGCTTGTCTGCTCCTCCTGTTGAGGACCTTTTCCAGTGAGTGTTTTTAATGCTGCTTTTCTACTCTTTAGGATAGTTCATTCTTGGCTGATTGCTCTTGTATTGCCTGTTGTGTTCAAGTGAACTTGGGCCACTTGAGAAAAATCATGAAAAGGAGAAAATGAGGGTTTTGCCTATTTTAGGTGAATGTAAAAAACAAATGCCATCAAGTTAAAATATTTGTGAGTACCTGTTACTTGCACTGCACAGTGTTGAGTCCTGAGGGGGAGAAGCGGAGGCATGATTTTTTTCCCAGAAAGGAAAACAAACAGACGATGGGGACTTTAGCATGGTCCCCATCATTAAATCACACACACGCGTATGTCCTGAAACTTTTATTTTTTAAATGTGTATAGCTAGGTGGGTTGTTTTTCAAAAATAGACGAGATAGATTTGATATTTGAGATCATTTCCTTTGAGGATCACAATCTGGTACCTGTAGGCTTCCCTTTATTAGTCAGAGATAGGTGGGTGTTTGGGAACATGGAAATAGTGAATCGATTTTTTAAAGAAATTTGAGGGACATGTTTACTTGCCTTCCCTCTGATCACTCACCAACTTTTCCTTCAGCCACCTGTCTGCCTTCTGTTCAGTTTCCAAAGGCTGGTTTGGCCAAGACAGCTCTTGTGTGTAAGGTAGCCACCAAGCCCAGTCTGCATCTTCAATGCATTATTGTCCCTGACCATCCTTGCCATCTCTCTAAACCACCCACAGAGGGCTGCTGCATTCTATTGCCAGCAATCCGTTCATCTGCAAGAAAAGAATGTTTAACTTTAAACTATCAAATTAACTTGGATACTCACCTGCTCTCTCCATGCAGCAAGCATATCTGAAGATAATAACAACAAGCAGTATAGATTCACAGAGTGTGTGAAGGACATGCCATAGAAAGAGAAGTGAATTGGGGCCAGATCAAATGTGATTCTTCTAGTCTTGACTTTGGGCAAACCACACCTTTTCTAGGCTTCCATTTCCTGGGTCCCTCAGGGGGTTGGCCTCAGTGATCTCATAGCACATATTACACATCTGATGGCTCTGTCATTCATGTCAACAAAGACGAAAGGTCAGAGAAAGGTAAATCAGTGCAAACAGTGACAGCTAGAGTTCCATCAAGCCCAGTGCTAACGTGGGTCTAGACATGGGTCTCCCCCAGAGGGAGCTGCAGGGTCCATGTCATTCAAAATACCTAACATGTCAGGCACTGGACATACTACACATCCAATGCTGAGGCATTGGGGACTTCACTCCAACACAAGAGCGGAACTCGAGACTCATCAGAAATAGAGCAGAAGCAACAACAGGTAGCTGCTGCCCTCCCTCCACCTGGGCTTTCTCTGAACAGGCAGGTAGCCCAGAAGGTCAGCAGGCAGATGTCCAGCTGCCCCAGGGGCAGTTTGGTCTTGAGCATCTCTGCTCACCTGACCTGAGCTTGCTAGCTGCCTTCAGCAGGAGGCGGGAGCGTGGCTGCCCGGCCTCAGCCTTTCTCTGCACAGACAGCTGCTGCCATTCTCAACCAGGTGACTGTTTCTCTCAGTAACAGCTGTGAGAGGGAAGAAAAGAGAGGGGCAGTGACCACAGGGCAGTTCTCTTAAAAATAGCTTCAGGGTTCGTGCCACAGCACACTGATTTGGCCTTTGGGTGGATTTAATTTGCATAGTGAGCTCAAGAGTCCCCTAAATACAAAAGGAGAGAATAGCAGCAATATTTATTTAGGTCAAATGCAATATCTAGGACTAGTTTACATAGGACATAGTTTAAAATCTAAGTTTTCATTCAGAAACTAGATTAGAGGAACCAGGAAGCAAGTAAATGAAAAAAAATGTTGATGCTGATGGTACGAACAAAAACATTAATGACAAAATAAGTGGCCACTGTGAGTGAGTGCTATATTCGTCCATGTGGTATACAGTTTACCCTCTTTAATCTCTTAATCCCGAAAGGTTGCATTAAGGAAACTGAGGTTCATAACAGTCAATTAATTTGCTCCAGTTTACATGTTAGTATAACATCCAAGGAGGCAATGATTCTCTTGATTGCTTCATTCTTATTTTTTCTCCCTTTCAGTAAATATTATTCTAGAAAATAGTTTTTGTTCAAATAACTGTCCAGAAGTAAATGCCTTTCTGCCCCTTGCTAGTTTTGCAGTGACAATTACAAACCTTTTTTATAAAATTTTGATCAGCTCCTGAAATGTGAAAAATAAAATAGTGATAAGTGTAATTAATGTGGTAGGCAGAATAATGGCCCCCAATATGTCGAAGTCTTAATCCTTGGGATTTATAAATACACTTTTTTGCATGGCAAGAAGGACTTTGCAGATGTTATTAAGTTAGGATTTAGAGGATAACCTGGATTTCTGGGTGAATCCAATATAATCACAGGAATCTTTAGAAGTGGAAGATGGAGAGAGATCTGAGATTCAGAGAAGGAGGTGTGATTGCAGAAACATTGAGGGGGATATGAGAATAACTCAACCCACCTTTGCCAGCTTTGAAGGTAGAGCAAGAGAGTCTTGAGCTATGTCATCAGCATCTAGAAAAGGGAAAAGACAAGGAAATGGAGCCTATTCTACAGGAAAGAATGCAGTCTTATCAGTACCTTGAGTTAAGCCTGGAGAGTCCATGTCAGACTGCTGACCTACCGAACTGTCAGATAATAAATGTACGTTGTTTTAAGCCACTTAATTCGTGATAATTTGTTACAGCAACCACGAAAAGAAAGTGTCCTAATAGTTAGCAGTGTAAATTTACCAGAAGTATTCACTTCAAGGATTCATGGCTTCCACTCTGGAAATCCAGCTAATCCTGTGTTTATGCTATTCTTTTCAGGATAAATTAAAGATTCTGGTTTAATTCATTTTCTTCAAATTTATGTGAGAAAATTGTCCTTTCTTGGAGAAAAAGCCTGACAAATTCCCTAAGATATACACAAACCAAACTTCACCTCCCATTTGCTTTCCATAAGTCTAAGGCAACTGATAAACTTGTAAAATTACTGAGAACACACTTCCCAACCATCTGATATTATGAATAGATTTGAACTTCAGGGTAGGTGCCTATATTGTGAAGCCACACCACTAATTCAGATTCTGAAGTCTCTTGTGATTGCCGTGTTCCTTTAACTTGCTATTTCGATCTCCTGGAATGTTATCCCAAAGGACTTCCACATAGTGTACTTCCTCACTTCAGTTTTCTTTGTTGTTGTTTTGCTTTTGTTTTGCTTGGTTTGTTTGTTTTTGCCTAGATGTCACCTTAGTGAGATTCTTTTCTAACTGTTCTATTCAAAATTATGTCTCCGTCATCCACCTTTGGGCTCTCTAACCCCTTTCTCACTCTTTTTCCAATGCCCTTATTACCACTTGATATACTATGTCTGGTATTTATTTTATTGACTTTTTCTCTCCACCCCTTAAAATGTATGCTTCATAAGGGCAGAATTTGTATCTGTTTGGTTCATCTATGCATTCCCAGCATTGCCTGCCACTGAGTAGATAATAAATATTTATTGAGTGAATAAAGAATTGTTAGGCTTTTTTGTGTATGTGTATGTGTATGTGTATGTGTATGTGTATGTGTATGTGTATGTGTGTGTGTGTGTGTATGTGTATGTGTATGTGTATGTGTATGTGTATGTGTGTGTGTGTGTGTGTGTGTGTGTATGTGTATGTGTATGTGTATGTGTATGTGTATGTGTATGTGTATGTGTGTGTGGGGGGGTGGGGGAGTGTTGATGAAGCATAAGCCTTCCCCTCTGAATGATGTCACTCGCTATACAAGTTCAAGCCCAGTGTTGGTGATGGCACTGTGTTCTCAGTTCCAGAAATAATCAGTCAGGTGGTGGGATCCTGAACTGCTTTCATCTGAGAGCTCAGGCTGTTTCTGCCACCTCCTTTGATGTCAGAATAAGCTTTCCCACCCACATCCACCTATCCCTTACCCCCACATCACTCCCTTCCTGGTCAGATCACATGGAGAATTAATAGGATGCAGGTTTGATTGAGTGTGGAGGATATTACACTTAAACACACTGACTGAGGGATTAGGGCTAGTTACAATGTTTTAACACAGGTTTTATGTGTAAATCACATTCTTTCTCCATATGAATGAAGTTGTCATATTATCTTAGTTATACTATAAGTAGCACCCCTGGGAATTCGTGCATATAAGCTTATGTTAGAGTCTATAGGGTTGTCTGGTATTTATTTTCATCTTGATTTGAATTGATTATGCCACATCTGGACTATTCTGCTCACTGTAAAGGTACATATTCTCCCATGAAAAGGGACCCAAAACCAAAGACAAACTAATGAAAACACACATGGTCAATAACACGTTCATTTTGACATAATTACTCCAGGTCTTGTCCATATTTAGGCGTTTTCCCAAAAGAGTCCAAAATGCTCAAATTTTACCTTAAACTTCTGCTACACAGTTCAATATTTCTTACTTATTATGTGCAAGTTTCAAATTGCTAAATATTCTCTTGTTGTGAGAATGTACTTTTCTTGTCTCAGTTGCATTTGAGTTGAAAGTGTGGACAAAATTTTTATCTGAACTATAACTTCACACCTCATTGCCCTCCAGTGAATGTACAGTCTGCTATAGTGCCAATGACTGAGGCTGTTCTGAAGATGTGAAATATGGGAGGAAATTTGCCTGTAGGATCTGCCAACTTTGCAATCACTCAAATATATTCAACAACAGTATTCATTTTTGCTGTAATTATTAACTAAGCAAATGTGAAAGATTTGCCCTCATTGTCTCTATTCATACTTAGATGAAAATCTATAAGGTAAACAAGAATAGACTCTGTGTTGTTATATTAGCACCTTTGTTTCATTTATAAGCCTCTCCCTGTGCCAAATGAATCAAATTCTACAAGAGTAGGGGCTTAGATAATCTGTATTTTATTTTATTTTTTAATTGATTTCAGAGAGGAAGGGAGAGGGAGAGAAAGAAATATCAATGATGACAGAGAATCATTGATCAGCTGCCTCCTACATGCACTGGGGATCAAGCCTGAAACCCGGATATGTGCCCTGAGCAAGAATCAAACCATGACCTCCAGGTTCATAGGTTGATGCTCAAGCACTGAGCCACACTGGCCGGGCAGATAGTCTGTATTTTAAACAAGCTCCAGAAGATGATTTCATTACATGTTTTATTTATTTATTTTTATATATTTTTCTTGTTTTTTTACAGAGAGAAAGGGAGAAGGATAGAGAGAAACATCGATGAGAGAGAAACATCCATCAGCTGCCTCCAGCACACCCCCTACTGGGGATGTGCCTGCAACCAAGGTACATGCCCTTGATTGGAATCAAATCTGGGACCCTTCAGTCCACAGGCCTACGCTCTATCCACTGAGCCAAACCGGTTAGGGCTCATTACACGTTTTAAAGTTTCGTTCACTGGGTTAGAATATAGTGCAACCTTTCCATTGTAATTGCTCTCATTGGGTTGTTGACCAGTGACTAGGTGGATTGCCATGTAGATTTCCATGGGTGGTCCATTGGAAATATCTCTGGGGAAGCATACCAATGATTTCTTAGCTATACTCATTTGGGCTGCACCAAAACTCCATTGTGAAAGAAATCATGATATATCACTAGTCACCTGCATCATCTAATAAAAAAGGGAAAAATGATTACCCCTTAAATCAGTGACTATTTTACTAATGGGAAAGCTGTTATTTGGCAGCATGCTGTAATTCAATGCTAATTGTTTTTTTCTTATAAAAAACATTTTATTGAAGAATGTCCCTAACTTGCCAGTTTTGTTGCCATCATCATAATAATCCTCCTTTGAAGAAGCATTGTATACGCTGACCTTCCCTGACTATGCAGAAGCTCTGGGTTTGAGACCAGAGGCCAGATGCTTGTATGAGAGTTAAGCTGCTACCAGGACAGCCATAATTCTTTCCATATAGATCCCAGCCTGTTCTTGTCCATGCCATCACATATTATTCCATGTTCTCTGTACTAACACTTCTTCTGATCTTTGTGTCAGAAAGAAGGCTAAATGGAACTAAAATTTCTAATGAATAATTCTTAGATGACATTTGCAAGCTTTCTATAAACTCTGAAGGGCTATATAAAATGAAAAGTAGGTTAAACTTCCAATGGGAAAAAAGTCAAGGTTTGTGGTAATTCATCTTCCAGCTGCCTTTGGTATTAAAGGGCTCCCCTAGAAATTCTGCTTTTTCTTTCTAAATTTGTTTTAATCATGCAGGCAAAACATATTCATTGTGAAAATAAATAGTACAATAACAAATTAGCTTATGCATATGCAAATAAAAGTGGAGCTCAATCCCCAGCAGGGAGTGTGCAGGAGGCAGCAGATCAATGATTCTATCTTATCATTGATGTTTTCTCTCCCTTTTCTTTCCTCTCTCTGAAATCAATAAACATATATTTTAAAAAACGTAGAGCTCAGTCATAATCCCATCAAGTAGAGGCACTTGGTAGCATTTTCCTTTTAGCAAATTATATACATATTCTTCTATAGTATAATTTATATAAGATATATGGCTCTTAAGACAGTGTAGCCAGATGTATCTTTAATTTCAACAACATATGGATATTTTTGACAAAAAAAAAGTTGTGTATGAGCATATTTGCTGGTAGCAAATACATTGTAATAGTTAACACAAGCACTTGAGCCAAATTTTTTTTGCATTCAAATTGGATTTTACCTGTAAATAGATGTGTGACCTAAAGTGGCAATTTAGAGTCCCTGTACTTTCATTTTCTTATCTGTATAATGGGATAATTAATAATAGCATCTATCTTATTGGACTGTTGTGAGGATTAATGAGAAAATTATACGTTAATCACTTAGAAAAATGTTCTACACATAGGGAATAGTCAATATATGTTAGCTGTTATTATTAATTCTCTGTTATTTCACATTTAGACTAAAAGAGTTTGTTAATTGAAAATGTATGATATAATTTGGGCAAATTGAACCTCTTGAATTAGTCCCTTATGTTGACACTTTTTTGCTAGCACTGAAGACCAAGTTTCAAGAGAACCTTGAAGAAAAATAAAAGATTAAATACACATTTGAGAAATTGGTGTTGATGAAATCTATGGGAACTATCAGAATTTTTCTTCACAGTATTCCCTGCCAACTTCTGTTTTATCCCATACTGAGGGAAAAGTATTATGAAATTTCTCAGCTCAATTATTATAAGGTTTCCCCCCTAAGGTCTCTAGGAAACCCAGAGTTTAAACCTAAAATTCTAAATGCCCGAACTTTAGAACGTAAAGCAGGAAAGATTGTGGCTATCACTATGAACAGAATGTTCATTCAAGCCTAGCAGTTTGATATATGTGCCTATCAGTTATGTAAAGGGGGATATAAAAAGGAAAATAATGCAATTATAATGGTTTTTGTCATTAACTGCCCTCCATCTCTAAAATGTTTTTCATTTTCTTATAAATGAAACGCAGATACGAATATAACAACACAGGATATATTAATGTTTGCATTATAGATTCTTATCTAAGTATGAATAGAGATGGTCAGGGGAAATTTTTTGCATTTACTTAATAATTCAGCAAAAATGAATGTTGTTGTTGAATATATTTGAGTGATTGCAAATGACTGAGTAAAAGATAGTAACTATTTACTACAATATGAAATTATACTAATTATGCTTCAGTACTTAAAGCCACCTTCTCAAAGATGTTTTACAAGAATTAAAAGAGGTCTATATGTGATGACATTCTGATAAAAGCGTATATTGTTTATTTCTTCTTTAAAATATATTTTTATTGAGAGAGAGAGAGAGAGAGAGAGAGAGAGAGAAACATCAATGATGAGAGAATCATTGATCAGCTGCCTCCTGCATGCCCCCTACTGGGCACCAAACATGCAACCCAGGCATATGCCCTGATGGGGAATCAAACTGGGACCTTCACGTTCATAGGTCAATGCTCAACCACTGAGCCATGCAGGCTGGGCTATTGTTTATTTACCTCTTTAAGCAGAAATCTTTTGATGAGAAGTTCTGGTGAGTTTTTGCATATTTGCTGCCTGTAAAAATGTGTCAGACTTGAGCTGGCTAATTTTTTTCAAGATAGTTTAGGAGTAAGCAATTTGGCATTAAGTTTACTGGTATACATTTTAGGGCATCCTATCTGATAAAAGGGCAATATGCAAATTGACCCTAACAGCAGAACCACTGGGAATGACTGGTCACTATGACACACACTGACCACCAGGGGGCAGATGCTCAATGCAGGAGCTGCCCCCTGGTGATCAGTGTGCTCCCATAGGGGGAGCTCTGCTCAGCCACAAGCCAGGCTGATGGCTGCCAGTACAGCAGTGGTAGTGGGAGACTTTCCTGCCTTCTCAGCAGCACAAAAGATGTCCGACTGCAGCTTAGGCCTGGTCCCTGCTGGCAAGTGGACATCCCCCGAGGGCTCCTGGGCTGCCAGAGGGATGTCTCACTGCCAGCTTAGGCCTGATCGTCTGGGGAGCGGGCCTAAGCCAGCAGGTGGACATCCCCCGAGGGGTCCCAGACTGTGAGAAGACACAGGCCAGGCTGAGGGACCCCTCCCCCCCACCCTGAGTGCACAAATTTTTTGTGCACCGTACCTCTAGTAGATTATAAAAAAAAGTAAGAAACCAAAAGAACAATCTCTCAATATTTAAGTACTGGTCTAACTATAGTTTTTTATCTCTTGCATATGTTTTCTATATAGTTGAGAAAACCCTTTGTTCGAATCCCAGCCCGCCACATAGTTGCCATATACTGTTGGATAAATATCATTCTCTTTGGGCTTCAGTTTCTTTCTGTGTCAAATGGGAATGTGCCATCTTGGAGTTAAATGAGAATAATATTTATTGCATCTGGCATGTAGTATACTCTCACTAAATATTAAGACTTTACTCTTTCTTACCTGTTG
>PVJC01005142.1:39881-60460 GCA_004026665.1 Murina feae | reverse complement strand
CCCTTTCCTTTCCTTTCCTTCCTAGTTATTTCAGAGAGGAAGAGAGAGGGAGACAGAGATAGAAACATCAATGATGAGAGAATCATTGATGGGCTGCCTTCTGCATGCCACCCACTGGGGATCAAGCTTGCAACCCAGGCATGTGCCTTGACTGGGAATCTAACTATGATCTCCTGGTTCATAGGTCGATGCTCAACCACACCAGCTGGGCTAAGACAGTTTCAAAGTATAGTTGAAGGATTCTGATGTTAAGAGATGAAAAACCACTCGTGATTGAGTCAAACAACTTCAGAGCCTGCCCACCTTTATGGTTATTAAGATCACAAAGGAACTCCTGTCAGCCTTTAAAGTTCAAGAATAGTAAAGTATAAATAGTGAGCTTTAAACTGTGCTGGAGGAAAAATGGTAACATGCACTCAATAGATAAAGCCTTCAATCTGTAGGCTAAGTAATCAGGCTTCCATGTAAGAAGCAAAGCAATGCTCCTAGTTGTATGATAAAATCTACAGCTTTTATATGATATTTGTTAAAAAATAATTCCTGAGGCACTTTAACAATACAACTTTTATTAAAAAAATAAGTAATAACATCAAAACTGTTCAGAAAATCTATAATAAATGTAACCAAAATAAACAAACACCAACTTAAAAAAAATATACATCTATATATATATTTATATATGGGCAAGAAACAAGTGCGTTTTTTGGTCCCAATATTTTTGAATATATTATCTTTATCCAAAGGAATTACATTAATGGCTAAGAAGATAATATGTATTAGATGTATAGAAACGTAACTTTAAAACTTGTTTTAAGGTCTACAGAAGATGTTTTTCCAAATGTATTATGTCTTTGAATGCATAATAACTATAATAATGTTAATAATAGTCCTAAGGTGGACAGGGGGATGTAATATCTAATGGTCTGAACAATTAGAAAATTAAGAAGCTACATAAAATTTATAGAAAATTCTAAGGAATTTCTGAACAAAAATGAAACAAACACAAACACTTTAAAGAAAAAAAGATAAAAATGGACATAACAAAAGACATCAAAAATTTTCTGAAGAACATAAAACCAAGATAAAATTAAAATAAACTTTCAATTTTTAAAACTATTAGAACTGTTGAAAACTCCTAGGGTTAATACTGGATAAAACTTTAAAACAATAGTACAAACAACTGTAACTTTGGAAGTGTAACTTTAGAAAACTTTTTTTCCAAGAGCATGAAAGTAGCCTTGGTTTCCTATACAACCAGTTTTTATATTCCTTGGACTGCATGCATGCTAGAAGACTAAAGGGCAGCAGCCAAAATGATTAAATTCCAACTTAGGTGATAAAGCATTGATTTGACAGGCTTTTCTTGGTCAGAATCGACCATAAGCTTAAGATCAAGAACCAAAGCCCCCAGTGGGAAGTTGTGCTCAAATTGGTGGGCCTTGAGGTCATCTCTGGCCAAATTAGCATCAGACAGTCATGAAGGAAGAGACCCTTCCCAAGATCTGATTTCCTAAGGCCACAACCTACAGGAGGTCTCACAGTTAAACAATTCACATTCCTTGGAAAGAGAGAACAGGCATCAGTTGTGTCCAACGAAGGGGGACACTGACCAGGAGTACCCTGGACATTTTTTGAAATTTCTGTGTTGCTTCTGCATCTGAAAAATATGAAAAACAGAACAATGACAGACAAGGAACGAGAAGACAGCTATCTGACCTAGAAATGTAAGATTTATATGAAGTTAACTAATAAGTCAGACAAAACAGACAAAAAAGATGAATAGCCATATCATTTGGAATGCAATATTCTGAAGGCAAGTACAGCAGAGAAAAACACACATTATTTTAAAGCAAAGCAAAGAAAGACCATAGCAAACAAAAAGTTATTTTTGGAGAGAGCAAACTGGAGAAAAAAAAGAGCATGTTAAGATATGTTAACCTGACACAAAGATAAGGTGGAATAAGAATCTAGTGCCATCTGAAAGCTGAAAAGAGCTAAATAATGAGAGCTAGTGTCATGAACTTGGGTATTTAACCATTTTCGTGTGAGAAAACACTTCAGAACTTTGAACTTAGGAAACTGGCTCTGTGTAAGAAAACACTTCAGAACTTTGAACTTAGGAAATTCCAACTTGTCTTGCACCAGGTTGCACGAGCTCCATAGAGCAGGAATCTATTTCAACAAGCAGCTTTAAAAACAAAAACAAAAACAAAATACTTTAATATTTTTCATTTCTATTAATTATACATTAAAATATGCAACAGTGCTAAAATCCATCAAAGAAAAATGCACTGAATGAAAAGAAACTTACTCAGAAGTGGATTCAGAAGTTGAGGTACTTTTGGGAACTGAAATTAGAAGAAGAGTTTTACATTTAAAATAGCATATATGATGAGTGAGACTATCAATTTAATAAAATTAAGACCCCATATTGTGACTGACAAAAAATACTGGAATATATATCAGAAATTCAAAGTAATGCAATTATATATACATACCATTCTCTATTACAACTTGGCAAGTATGAGTTTTACGTTGACTTAAGTGTTTAGCCATAAGATCTAAGCCAGAAGAATGAGTCATAAAATCACATTTAAGGCACACAAGAGTAATGCCCCTATAGAAAAAATAAGACAGAAAGAAAAGTTTTTTTTTATATTTTATGAAAATCCATATATAGGTTCAATAATTATTTTTCCATGTAATAACACTTGACTTCTTATGCATCATAACCATCACTTTTCAATTTTGTTATATAAGCCTGACATACCTGAAATGATGCTTTAGAAAATAGCATAACCATGTTTAAGTTATGCTAACATTTAGTACTTTATAAACTGTTCCCTCTCATACCAGTTGCTAAAAGATAGGAGTCAAGAGACCTAAAGCCCAGTTGTGGCTCCACTAACAACTTGCATAATATATGCAAGTCACAATCTTTCTATACCTTTGCCTATATGCAAAGCAAGTATGTAATATTGATTCATTCAATATATATTTGCTGAGGACCTTCTTTATACACTCTGTGGAGCCTAAAATCTTAAGTGACAATACAATCAGAGAAAAAAAGAAATTATTAAAAATGATGTAGTTATCATTATCAGCCTATTAACAAAGCATAACTATACTTTTATAGTTCATTTTAAATTTAAATATTTTAAATTTAAGTATTTCATCTTTATAGAAATAAAAACCAGTAGCATACCTTAGACTGACTTCTCCCCTGCAGTTCTAGTCTTAACAGTTTGTTGTGTATTTACATCTGACTATCACATCAAAAATGATCTTCCTAGCCCTAACCGGTTTGGCTCAGTGGATAGAGCGTTGGCCTGCAGACTAAAGGGTCCCAGGTTTGATTCTGGTCAAGGACATGTACCTTGGTTGCGGGCACATCCCCAGTGGGGAGTGTGCAGGAGGCAGCTGATCGGTGTTTCTCTCTCATCGATGTCTCTAGCTCTCTATCCCTCTCCCTTCCTCTCTGTAAAAAATTAATAAAATATATTTTAAAAAGTGATCTTCCTAAAACCAAAATCATCTTCTTTCCTTCCCACCCCTAAAAATCACTCCTCCTAAATAATCTCTCTTATGAGGTTATGTCCCCAAGAGAAAGGTTTTAAATCGCAGTTCTCTGTAACTCTTTTTCCTTAAAACCGTCAATATTTCAAACATTTTTAAATAGTAATTTATTGAGCACTTCCTGGGGCCAGGCTGAAGGGTTTAGACATATCATCTCATCTAAATAGTCTAGAAATCCAAAGAAGTAGGGTGCTATTAATTATAATTGATTTTTTATAGAGGACAAAGTCAGGTTTGGGAACTTAGCAAGGCCAGGGCCAGGTTTGAAATTCAGCACTTTGATTCCAGAGCCCATGTTCTTAAACATGATGTAATATCACATTGTTGCCTTAACCTATGTTCTTATTAAATTAGTCTTAACTACCACAATAGTCTTGAACAGTCTATGCGCCTTATCCAGCTACAACTCACCTTTTATACCCCTCCAAACTGATCTTTCTTCAGTACTCTTGATTCTGCATAAAACACACATGGTTTCCCCAATGCCTTCAAATTAAGTTCAATTTCCCTAACCTTTTTCAAGGATTCCATAATCTTGATCTAAAAACTATTTACCCAAGACTTTGATCTCAATACTATACGGTGTCCCCAAAACATGTATACACACTTCAACAGCTGATAGTTCAATTTTGAAAATGAAATGTATTTCAATAAACACTGCCTTTCCTTTATAATTATTCAAATTGTGTGTATACATTTTGGGGGCACTATCGATATAATAAAAGCCTAAGCGACCATGACAGTGGAAAGACCAGTCACTATGATGCACACTGACCACCAGGAGCAGACATTCAACACCAGAGCTGCCCCTTGATGGTCAGTGCACTCCTACAGGGGGAGCAGTCACTCAGCCAGAAGCCGGGCTTATGGCTGGTAAGCACAGTGGTGCTGGTGGGAACCTCTCCTGCCTCCAAGGTAGTGCTAAGGAGCAGTGAGTCAAGTGGTAAGGAGCAAGCAGATGGGCAGTAAGGAGCGAAGGATCCCAGATTGTGAGAGGGATTGGGCCTAAGCCAACAGTTGGACATCCCCCAAGAGGTCCCGGACTGCGAGAAGGCGCAGGCCAGGCTGAGGGACTAACCCCCCCCCCCCCCCGGCCCGAGTGCACAAATTTCATTCACCAGGTCTCTAGTATTTATATGAACTTCATGCTCCACCCAAACTGTACTATGACTTCTGCTTTTTTCCTATCTGCTTTTTTATTTATGCTATTCCTTCCAACTAGAATGCCCTTAGGCCTCTTTGTATAACTAGAAACCACTCTTCTCTTTGAAATCATTAATTCTCATGGCACTCATTACAAACCTCCTTGTATTACTGTAGTTATTTAGTGGATTCTGAGCTAAGTGTGTGTGGTAGGTATAACCAAAGTTAATTGTATCAGTACCTTTAGAAATGTTCATCGACAATTTCTTTGTATAGTAAATAAGTTGCGCAATTTTCTTTATTTCAAAAGAGGGGAAAAAACCATATAAATTATGAAGCTATATATTGGTCAAAACCAAAAAAGTGTCAATTACTTTACTAGTATCTTAAATATCTTTAATATTCAAATATTATTGGGAGAGCCTTTTTCTTATTTTTGAATGCAAATCCATGAAAGTTTATTTTCTTTTTTGTTGTTGTTGCTGTTAACCCTCACCCGAGGCTATTTTTTCCACTGATTTTTAGAGAGAATGTAAAGCAGAGGGTGAGGGAGAGGGTGAGGGAGAGGGAGAGGGAGAGGGAGATGGAGAGGGAGAGAGAGACAGACATACTTGATTGATTGGTTGCCTCCCGCACATGCCCTGACCTGGGCCAGGGATTGAGCCTGCAACCCAGCTACCTGCCCTTGACTGGAATCAAACCCACAATCCTTTAGTCTGCAGGTCAGTGCTCTAACCACTGAGAAAACCAGCTAGGGCTGAAAGTTCCTTCTTAATGACTAACACCAATGAAACAAAGTTTAGTTAGAGGACGTATCCCCTCTTTGATCTAAGAATATAATGAATAAAATTCTATTATGTTCAATAGCAATCATTTCATTTTCCAAACCAGGCACTCCAGCATCAGGTTAGAAAATTATAGTTTTTAATACAGAAAACAGAAAAAGATCAGCTAGTTACCT
This sequence comes from Murina feae, assembly GCA_004026665.1. Lineage (NCBI taxonomy): Eukaryota > Metazoa > Chordata > Mammalia > Chiroptera > Vespertilionidae > Murina > Murina feae. The sequence goes on along the minus strand of PVJC01005142.1, from coordinate 54,780 downwards.
GAGAGTTCCACAAAGTTTACGAAAAAGAGGAGACTGTTTACTTGGATGGCTGCTATGATAACTGGAGAAATAAGACACAGACAAGATTTTATTATATAATAAATCATATTAATTTTATGACTATATTTCAAGTCTATGATCAATTTATTAGTTTTGAATAAAAGATCCTGGTCTAAGTTATAAAATTCTATTAGTCATCTCTGTTTACTTCAAAATGTGTATTTTATATTTCACTTTACCAATGTATTTTCTAACAACATATTTCCCTGAGAATATTCTTAAATGATCAGTACCTCAACATTATATCTGACAAAAAAAATCTCAGTTGTTCTGGCCAGCACGGCTCAGTTGGTTGGAGTGGCATCCTGAATACCAAAAGGTCCTAGACAACCAATAATGTTTTCTACTTATTTTTGTTGTTTATAGATGCCAGTGAGTCAAAGGTGAAAATATGTCTCAGATAAAGATGAAGAGTTGGATCTTAGGAAAACTCAACATTGAAATTGGAGGATTTATAGTTGAAAAGTAAAAGATAATCTGAGAGTGGTTTAGGGACTAAAAAAGAAAGCAGGCTAAAAGAATTGAAGAAAGAAAATGTAATGAAACAGAGAAGTAGCCAAAAAAGAAGTTTAAAAAAATGTTGGTAACAGTTTAAGAGAAGTTGAGGAGAAGAGTTTCAAAAGTGAGTTATCAAAAATATTAAATACTCTTAAGAAGTCACAGAGGAATAAGAATGAAAATAGTAGATTTAGTAATTAGGGCATTACTGTTAAAAAGAAGCAGCTTTAACTGGTAGGCAGGGGTGGTACTCAGATTACAAAGGGTAAAGAAATGATAGTAAAGGAAACCCTTTAATAAATGTTGTCAATAAAAGGAAGAAAAATGCAAAGTAAAGGTAAATTCCCTTCATCTTAAAAAAAATCCTGAAAATATTTGCAGGCAAGGAATGGTAGGGAGAAAAAGAAGTAAAGGTGCAAAATAACTGAATAAGGCTACAGAGGAGATCTAAGCAGTTTGGCTCAGTGGATAGAGCGTCAGCCTGCGGACTCGAGGGTCCCAGGTTCAATTCCGGTCAAGGGCATGTACCTTGGTTGTGGGCACATCCCCAATAGGGAGTGTGCAGGAGGCAGCTGATCAGTTTCTAACTCTCTATCCCTCTCCCTTCCTCTCTGTAAAACATCAATAAAATATATTTTTAAAAAAATCAATAAAATATATTTAGCAACAACAACAACAAAAGGCTACAGAGGAAATGGAGGAGCTAAGAGGCAGGGTAAACTGAAAAAAGGGGCATGTCTTTTTCTAAGATTAATGTCTAGATGAAGGGAAAAACTTGAGGTAGAAAAGTTAATCTTGGGAAAAAGGAAAAGGGTGATCTCTGAGCAATTAGAAAAGGATAACAACTGAGAGGCTAGAATAAAATCTTGAGAGTATTTAAAAGGACTTAAACAGATCTTGTAGATAAAAAAGAGGTATTTTTAAAAAGAGGACCAAATTAAAGTGGAAAATGAATCAAGAGCTGATTGAATCAAACACAGTTTCATAGTCTATAACTGAGCATAGAGACAGATAAAAAAGGATAAAAGATTCAAGGATAGCAAGGCTAAGCATTACTAAAGATGTAAAGGATTATAGGGCAAAAACAAAGCAACATTCAAATAGATGACTTTGAGGATGAGGTTGACTATAAAATTGGATGGTTCTACTGGACTAAAAAGAGGGGTCAAAACTCAAAGTCATGGAGTAAAGAGAATTCAAAGTGGATATTGTATATGATGAGGTAAGATGGGACAGTGGTAAGAAGGGGGTCAAAATGTAAAGTGGATGTGAAGTGCTGGCTTTAAAGAAGTCAAGGTACCATGAGGGCAGGCTCATCACCAAGGGAGTGGGGACCTGGAAAGCCATAAAAAAGTGGCAAACCCTAAAAAGTAGAAGTTAACTATGATCAGAAAGTAACACAGAGGTCTTGTTATGATTTAAGAGAAAACCACTTTAGTAGTTATATCTTATTTCTGACTAAAAAAAAATTAAGTAGAACTACCTTAATTTGAATCAACAGCATAATTATATTAAAATTTTTTGCCTATTAAAAATCCATCCTGAAGGAAGCACATACCAATAAGATCCAAATGAAAGTAATGTGGGCTCTGAAGTATTTTTCTAGCATAAAGTATATGGTAGGTACTAAAATAATATAAAATGAATTGATATATGAAAAGAAATTTCAACAGTAGCATCATCCCTGGAATATCCCTATAATCTCTCATTTCACATTTCATTGAAATGAATGCAAAGATGGATGGCTTGAAAGAGGGATGGATGGAGAGACAGAGGGGTGGAGGGACAGAGAGAGAGAGTGTGTGCATATGTGAGTGCCAATAATGATCTTAGCATCTGTGACAAATCTGATGTCTCTCAGAGTGACTGCTTATGTGGTTACATGTATTTATTTAATAAATATTTTTGAAACATTTGAAAAGCTTTCTTTGGAAATAACCACTTTTTGAAAGACCCAGAAAAACAAATTTCCCTAACAAACTTATTTTAATTTCATTAGTGTAACTTCCTGAAATTTTTGTGCTACTAATTTCATGAATTATTATGCTAGAAAGTAGTACTGGGTAATATAGCCTAGGAGTTCCCTGTTGCTAGATCCTTTTAGCTCCTTGATGTGACAAACTAGCTTCCAATAGGTCAGATTTGTTTTTTTTTAAAAACATCTTAAATGGCAGTTTTTATTGACAGTGCACATATTTAACTCACCTCACCATATGATTTATAAAGGCTTTGTTACAGTTAGTGTTGTATTTGCAAAAATTACAGTGGATATGTATTGAAAAGTGGCTTGCAAAATCTTTAATTTTGGAATGACACTCAACGCACTTGTGAACTCCTCGATAACACCTTATGGAAACAGAAAAAAATGATAAAATTTATACTGTAAAACATAAACAATAAGGTAAGCCTTATTAACATTTTATTAATTGAAGCTAAGATATTAAAGTTAACATCTTTAAATATAGACTTATAATTTGTAATTTTCTTTGAAATAACAAGTTAGAATAAGGATAAAAACACCTAATAGCAATTAACCTTTCCCTGGAATAAAAAAGATCATATTAACCAATTCAACTATCATAAGATATAAAACACAAAATATAAGATAAATGTAAAAGATGTCAATTATACAATGAACACAGTAATTCAGGTTCTGTCCAACAGTTATGAAAAGTACCTTTTTACTGCTTGGCCTTTAAGATAAGTAATCATCATGTAAATGTGCAAGGGAATTTTGTGATCTGGTAAATTATAATAAAATAAACCTTTAATTTGAATATTAAATTGATATTGCAAATCAGATTACCTTAAGTTCTTCAAAGCTATGATGATTTTGTTCTTTCTGTTGCGTTGTTTCTTTTGCTTGCAAGAGGTTTTTCCTTTGCATTTAGATACACCTTTGCCTTGCTTGCTTGAATTGGCTGTTTTACATGCACTTGAAATAGTTGCACGAGCCTTACGTATCTTAGATTTACTTGCATTCGATTTTGCGGAGCTTTTAGCAGTTGTATTTTTAGACTTTGGAGGTGAGACCTGAAGAGAAGAAGTGCTTGGAGTATCACTGGAAGATGGAGTTGATGGTTTTGAATGAGATCCAAATGAAGCTCGAATAGTAACCTATAAATATGAAGGCAATATACGTTTTTTTATAAAATTAATCATCCAAATAATATTAAAAAGGTCACTGCAAGCACTCACAGCATGATCAATTGTTTTTTGATGAGGGTGCCAAAATAATTCAGTGAGGGAAACAATAGTTTTATCAACAAACGGTGCTAGTACAAATAGATATTCTACATGCCAATCAAATTGGATCCCTTCTAGATATAAAAGTTAACTCAAAATATACCAAAAGTCCAAATTATAAGAACTAAAACTAGAAAACTCTTAGAAGAAGACATAATAAATCTTTGTGACCTTGGGTTAGGCAATAATTTCTTTTTTTTTTCTTTTCTTTTTAAAATATATTTTTATTCATTTTTTACAGAGAAGAAGGGAAAGGGATAGAGAGTTAGAAACATCGATGAGAGAGAAACACCAATCAGCTGCCTCCTGCACACCTCCTACTGGGGATGTGCCCACAACCAAGGTACATGCCCTTGACCAGAATCAAACCTGGGACCCTTTAGTCCGCAGGCCGACGCTCTATCCACTGAGCCAAACCGGTTAGGGCAATAATTTCTTAAATATGACACCAAAAGCACAAGCAACCAAAGGAAAAAAAAAACAGACAAATTAGACTTCATAAAAATTTTAAACTTTTATGCTTCAAAGGGACATCATTAAGGAAGTGAAAAGATAAGCTATAGAATGAGATAAAATATTTTCAAAACATATATCTAATAAAGGACTTATATATAGAATATATAAAGAACTCTTACAACTCAGTATAAAGACAAATAACCTGGAGTGGTGAACACACAATGCAGTGTACAGATGATGTGTTGTGGAATTGTGCACCTGAAACCTGTATAATTTTGTTAACCAGTGTCAAGCCAATAAAGTCAATAAAAGGAAAGAAAGACAAATAACCCAATTAAAAAATGGGAAAGTATATTGTAATAACTATGTATGGTGCCAGGTGGGTACTAGAAATATGAGGAGGAACACTGTGTATATAGTTGTCTAACCATTATGCTGTATACCTGAAACTAAAACAAATAATATTGAATATAAACTATAATTGAAAAAAATGTAGAAAAATGGGCAAGTGATATGAATAGGCATTTATTCAAAGAAGATATACACAATGGCCAAAAAGCACATGAAATATGCTCAACATCACTAGTCATCAAGGAAATGTAAATCAAAACTCCAATGAAATATCACTTAAGACTAACTAGATTGCTATAATAAAAAAGGCAGATAAGAGACAAAAGGGGCTGCAGCGGCTGGAGCAGGACTGGCCAGCGCTGGAGGAAGCGAAGCATCGCGGGCAGCAAGCGAGATGCAGCACCGAAGCTTCCTCTTCCTCGCCTTCCTCACCCTGCTGGTGCTCACCTCCGCTGTGGCCAAAAAGAAAGACAAAGTGAAGAATGCGCAGAGTGGACCTCGGGGTCCTGCACTCCTAGCAGCAAGGACTGTGGGGCGGGTTTCCGCGAAGGTACCTGCAGGGCCCAGTCTCAGTGCATCTGGTGCAGGGTGCCATGCAACTGGAAGGAGTTTGGAGCCGACTGCAAGTACAAGTTTGAGAGCTGGGGGTCATGTGATGGGAACTCGGGCACCAAAGCCCACCAAGGCATATGATTCCATTTATATGAAATATTCAGAACAGGAATATTCACACGGACAGAAAACAGATTAAAGGTTGCCTGAAGCTGGTAGAAGGGAAATAGGAAGTGACTGCCAATGGGTATGGGGTTTCTTTTGGGATTGATGAAAATGTTCTAAAATGGATTGTAGTGACATTTACACAACTTTGTGAATGTACTAAATAACACTGAATTGTACACTTTGAATGGGTCAATAGTATAATATAAAAATTATCTAATAAAAGATAAATATGTAAATTGACCATCACTTTGTGGTGCCCCACAGCCAATCAGGAGTGAGTATGCAAATTAACCGGACAAAGATGGCAGTGGCCCCATCCCCCGGCAGCTCTGGGCCTCTGGGCAGCATGCCTCCTCAGGGCCTCCCTGCTGTGCTCCACACCTGTCAACCGTTCTTGCAGTCTCCCTGTGGCCCAGCCCCTGGCCTCAGAGGCAACCCTCTGGTGCCTGAGGTTGTAGCTCCCAGTGTCTGGCGTCTCCCTCTGCTCCACCCCTGCCCAACTGCTCTGGAAAACAAAACCCTAGTGTTGGAGCAGACCCACTGGCTCAGACGCATGCAGGAGCTCACTCGGTGCACAGTCAGCACACCCCGGGAGCCCTGGGCCAGCCAAGGGGCGATGGTGGCAGCCATGGTGGCAGTGGCAGGTGGCTCAGTTTTGTTTTGAATATATGAAAGAAGCCACCTACATAGTAACCCAAATTATCAGATCTCCCTCCTCCCTATCTCGTCAAATCAAGAGGGGAGGGGCGATGGGCGCGGGCAGGAGGCAGAGGGTGAAGGAGGAAGAGGATGAGGAAGGGGGCCAGTTGCATCCCACTTTCACAATGGGAAAGTGAAATGCACTAGAGCACCCAACCTCTCCAATCCTCCCCGCCTCTGCCACTGCCACACTGACTGCTGGAGCGAGCCCACCGTGTGCCAGCAGCCAGGGGAAGGAAGGCCTATTCTTGCATGGATCTTCGTGCATCTGGCTTCTAGTATCTCAATAAAGCTATTTCAAAAATCACTGCAATACAAAAAGTTAAAAATCATTACTTTGAAAATGGCAAGTGTAAATTACAATCAGTTAAATCTTCCATTTATGCTAAATGGTCATACCAATGAAATAAAATTTATTTACTGTCATACTATTACAGTTTTGTATTGCTAGTATTTGTATGTTAACATAGATATGAATAGTTAGTAGTCTGTACTAATTATATGAATATCAAAAGAGCACATTCCATGGCTATTTTGTACTCTGATATAACTAAATAGCTTTCACAAATTTAGAGGTCAAAATTTATTCTCAAAGGCCTCAAATAATAAATATGGAAAGGCCTAAATTACTTTTTGGTAACCATAAAATAGATCCCCAATAAACGTGACCTGCTGTCTCTGGGGACTCACGGGACAGAATTTATGGTTCCAAAAGTTACTGTGGAGGTTACATCAATTCATCATATGTCATGGAGCACTTAATAATATTCAGAATTTCCTTTAAGGGATCTAATATAAAATTTATCATTTAGTATTTAGAAAAAGAAAATGTTTGCTTATACTCATTAGTTAATATAATGAAAAACACAGTTGCCTATTTACATTCTTTAATCATTTGACTATACTACCCCCATATACTTGAGGAGTAGCCAATAAAGAAGTCATATGTAATACATGTGGTTTGGTATCATACAAAAAAACATTGAACTAGGAGTTAAAAGACTCAGTAGCACCTCTCCCTAGCCATATGACCTTGAGTAAGTAACTTATCCTCTTTAAACTTTCTCATTTATAGTATGGGGATATTATCTGCCTTGTCTACCTCATTGAATTGCTACATGGATTAAATAATAGAATGTATGAAAAAACATGCTGAAAGCTTAATTCTGAAGTATAAGACATTTAGTGTCAATCATTATGGTTAATATTATAATAATATAATGAAATATACTAATTATTACTATTAATAAAGCAAGATATGAGGGAGGACTGCACTGTTTATATTAATATTCTGTATGTCTTAGTCTCAGCATGGAATGTATGGATTGCAGGGAAGGATACTGGATAACTTCTCTCACTCCACGTCTTCAGAGCAGTTTTACATTATTTTCAAACAGTAGACATATTCACATTCAAAGGTAAGTGCTCAAAGCCAAATATAAATGCTTGGGAATTGTTCACTTTGGATTATACATTTCTCCATTGGAGCATAGCCAAGATTTGACTTAACATTTTAAAAAGTCAGAGAAAATGTACATAAGGCAAACAGGGAAAAGGAAATTTTCAGTCAAATGTGTTTGCCCTCTTAAAACAGCAAAAATCAGAAGCAGAACACGCTTCTCTGAGAACAGACTCAGTAATACCAACTTCAATGAACTATAGCACTCAAGCACTATGACAAATTCCAGAGACACAAAGATAAATTAAACATGATCCTGACCTTACAGTCTAGCGGCTGAAGCAGATATATATGCTGCCAACTAGATTAGCTCAGAAATAGCCTATAGAATATTGAAACAAACCATTGACTCAAACTACAGTTAATCTACTTGCACTCACTACAAAGGAATATGATCCAATATAGCACATGTCAATCAACTCAGAAAAGAATGGAAACAGTTTTTATTTCCAAATATATGATAAAACCTAAAATTAAAATCTTAATGATAATCAGAAGTCAATTTTTAATATTATATTCAATAGATAAAACCAGGCAGGAGGTTATTTCTATAATGACACAAAATGTTAAAATACAACATATTTAAAAACTCACTTTTGAACCAGGAGGCAAGCCTTCTAGTTCTTTAGGTTTTATAAAAGTCCGATGCTGGGTCTTGTGATCCAGCTTCTCCTTGCTGGTCAAAAATTGCAATCTGCATTTTGTACAACGATGAACTCCTTTTTTCTGTTTAAAAAATAATATTAGAAATAATATGTTATTAGAGAATGTGACATTGGGCAAGTTACTTACTCTCTATAATATGTTTGTATTACTATTTCAGTTTCATTTGCTTCCTCATCTATGAAATGAAAATGACCATATACCTGCTTTGTAGAGTGGTGGTGAGAATTACACAAGATGATACAAGTAAAAGTACTAGTAACTGTCATACGGCAAGTGATTAATATACGTCAATTGCTTTGTTATTATTTTTCCACTCTGTTCATCAGTTTATTTCATTAATTAAATTCCACATATGAGTGAGATCATGTGATACTTGTCTTTCTCTGACTGACTTATTTCACTTAATTGCCTTACTATTATAAAGATTTAATGAGGCTATTTAACACATCTGAAATCCTTCACCTTTTCTTATAAGTTCTACAAGCCGTATAGTTAGTTGTAAAATCACTCAGTGGAAGGAAATAAAATAAATAAAATAAAATAAAATCACTCAGTGCCTCAGTGGTTGAGCATCAACCTATGAAGCAGGAGGTCACAGTTCAATTCCCAGTCAGGGCACATGCCCATGTTGCAGGCTCGATCCCCACAGTGTGGGGTGTACAGAAGGCAGCTGATCAATGATTCTTTCTCATCATTGATGTTTCTATCCCTCTCTCCCTCTCCCTTCTTCTCTGAAATCAATAAAAATATATTTAAAAAAATAAAATCACTCAAAACATAATATATTCTTTTTTAATATATTTTATTGATTTTTTACAGAGAGAGTCAGAAACATCAATGATGAAAGAGAAACATCTATCAGCTGCCTCCCGTACACCCTCTACTGGGGATGTGCCCGCAACCAAGGCACATGCCCCTGACTGGAATCAAACCTGGGACCTTTGAGTCCGCAGGCCGAACGCTCTAGCCACTGAGCCAAACCGGTCAGGGCATCTGGTATGATAATATATTATTTTTAAAATATATATATTTTATTGATTTTTTACAGAGAGTAAAGGAGAGGGACAGAGAGTTAGAAACATCGATGAGAGAGTAACATCGATCAGCTGCCTTCTCCACACCCCCTACTGAGGATATGCCTGCAACCAAGCAAGGTACATGCTCTTGACTGGAATTGAACCTGGGACCCTTGAACCAAATTTTAAGTTTTGGGAAAAATATATGCAATATCCCTTGCTTGGAGATTTATTATTTTTTAGCATATTGAAAGCTCTTAACATATTATTTTTTAAAAAATATTAATTTTGTAAATCTAGCCATTTAAATGAATCTCTTTTTTTTCTGGAGACAATTTTAGAGCAGAACCTCTCTTAACATTTGATGGAACCTTGGTGGAGAAACCTTAGAATAGAAAGTTTTTTTTGTTAAACCTGCCTCCCCCCCATCCCCAGCCCAAGGATATTTCTCCATTGATTTTTAGAGAGTGGAAGGAAGGGGGAGAGACACACAGAGAGAAACATTGATGTGAGAGCGACACATAGCTTGGTTGCCTCCTGTCCATGTCCTAATCAGGGCCAGGGATCGAGTCTTCAACCCAAGCATGTCCCCTTGACTGGAATTGAACCCAGGACCCTTCAGTCTGAGGGCTGACACTCTATCCACTAAGTCAAACTGGCCAGGGCAAGAACAGAAAGATTTTGCCAGATGTTCTTAAGGATGAGGTGGCATACCAGGATAAAAAAAATAAGCATGTTGGTACCATCCTAGTCATAACATAAGTGATCCTAAATATATTTGGATATGCTACTTTCATGATTTTTTTTTATAATTAACAACTACAAGTTGATTTCATGATTATCTAATGACTGGAGCTAAAGGCAATGTTAGCAATAGTGTGGAATAAATTGGCCATGACAGTGCAATCAATATTAAGAAAATGTAATAAGCTGATCAGTGAGGAGACAAAACTTGATTATAAAACTTGATTAATCAGATTCAGGGAATTCACTGACTGCTTCTGATTTTGGCAAAGGTACCAGTGCTCTTTCAAACACTCAAGAATAGTTTTACTTCAAAGAGGGGCAAATATATAGTGATGGAAGACGATTTGACTGTGGATGGTGGCCACACAATGCAATATTCAGATCATGTATCATAGAAATGTACACTAGAAACCTGTATGGCACCCCAACAAACTTAATAAAAAAAGTTTTCAGCCCAAATAAAGGATGGTCTAATTGTGTCAGGAAAAGAACAAGCAAGCATAAAATGATAATTCAAAGGGAAGATGAAAGCACTAATACTGGTATCTGAGAAATTACATAATAGAACTGGCAAGTCATCTAGGAAACAAATTATCTAATCTAATAAAAGAGAAACATGCAAATTGGTGTCACTCCCCTATATGTCAGGCCACACCCACCAGCCAATCAGAGTGACTACATGCAAATTAACCCAACCAAGATGGCAGGCGGCAGGCAGCCATGGAGCTGGAGCAAGCAGGAGGCTTGGTTGCCCCGGCGATGGAGGAAGCCAAGCTTCCCGCCTGCCCTGGCCAGCTGTGGCCTCCACTCAAGGCATCAAAGTTTCAATTATAGAAGATAAGTAAATGCCAGATACCTGCTTCCAGCCAGCCTTGCTGGGAGCTTGGGTCGCTGGGGGCCATGGCCAGCCTGCAAACAGCTATCAGCCCCTCACCCAAGCTGGCCAGACACTCCAGTGAGATTCCCACCCTGATCCAGGACACCTTTCAGGGCAAACCAGCAGGCCCCACCCATGCACCAAGCCTCTATCCTATCCTATATAATAAAAGGGTAATATGCAAATTGACCCTAACAGCAGAACGACGGGGAATACTGGTCACTATGACACAAAATGACCACCAAGGAGCAGATGTTCAATGCAGGAGCTGCCCCCTGGTGGTCAGTGCACTCCCACAGGAGGAGCTCTGCTCAGCCACAAGCCAGGCTGATGGCTGCCAGTACAGCAGTGGTGGTGAGAGCCTCTCCCGCCTCTTCAGCAATGCTAAGGATGTCTGACTGCAGCTTAGGCCTGCTCCCCGCTGGCAAGTGGACATCCCCTGAGGGCTCCCAGGCTGCCAGAGGGATGTCTGACTGCCAGCCTATGCTCGATCCCCTGGGGAGAGGCCTAAGCCAACAGGAGGACATCCCCTGAGGGGTCCCAGACTGTGAGAGGGCCCAGACTGGGTTAAGGGATGCCCCCGAGTGCATAAATTTTTGTACACTCCAATAACTTAGATATAATTCTCTGGCATAGTTCACATTCTAGAAAAAGTCTCATTGGTGTTTCCTTTATCACTGATGGCTACAAGAGACTGTTCCAGGTCACTGATGAGAACCACAGGTCTTCTCATAAAAAAAGGGCCAGAAATAGAAAATAACGTTTGAAGAGAAAAAGGAAAGAGAAGACTATAAGTCCTCAATTATATCTTCCTCGGTTCATACTTATCCTTTTCTCTGCTCCTGATTAACTACCTTCAAAATCATTTCCATTCTCAATACTCTTAGACCCCCGAAATATGCAACCTAAATATTCCACTCACATTCCCTCTTCTCCTCTATTCTAGGCTTCCTATTTCTACCTTCAGAATTTTCACTATTCATGAGCCACATCATGAGGAAGGAGACAAGTAAAAGAAGTGGAAGTTTCATAAGTAATTCAGCATAAATTGTAGATGGCGTCATTTGGAACAACTTTGCTTTCCTTCTAGAACAAATCTAACCAATGATTTTATATATATAAAATCTTTTCACTAAGACAAAATAAATAAGAACTGCTAAATCTTACCTGATGTTTCATGTAATGATTCATGTAGGGGGTTGCCATTCTACTAACTTTGAGGCAAAATGGACACAGCAAGTTCTTTGTGTTTTCATGGGATGCTCTAAAATGAGTTTCTACATCAGAAAATGTTGATGATCTAAACTGGCAAACCTAAAAATATAATAAAGAAGGTTTAGTTTAACTTGAACATGTATAACTGATATGCAATTACATTAAGTAGCAATGATAAATCATTCATTCAGAGGAACATTACGTTCTAATTCATCTTTGCTGCCTATATAATCGAGAATCCTATTACTTCAAATAATGATGGTCTTTGCAACAGAAAAGTATCATTCAAACTCTGACACCTCTTGTCCTATATAGCTTATCTTGTTATATAAAATTACAGTATTATCTTCTTTGAATTTTAAATAACATCCAGAATATGATAGAGGCAATTTATCTTTATCTTGCTACCTTATTGGGAACCACTTCAAATTCTAGAAAAATAGCAGCCACAAAGTATTTAGTTGATTTTCCCATAACTAACAGCATTTACTATTTCTCTGGCATGTCTTTATTTTCCCTACTTAGTAAAAAAGTCCATATGTTTGTCTTTTTCTAGCAGGGTATTTTCTTTTGTAGTACAGGGGTCAGCAAACTATGACCCACAGGCCAAATCGAACACACCACCCACACATACATGAGTTAAACCGAGGGAGTTTTTATAATTGAAGAGGGTCTTCAAGTTTAGTAACTTGTTTTATTTAAATGGTTAAAAATAATAAAATACTATTTCATGGCACATGATAATTAAACTAACACCTAAGTACACAATATAATGTGTGTGTACCTGGCAAATATATGGCATTTCACCGGGTTTATGAGTGTCCTTCATATGTTGTAAAAGAGTATGTTCTGTTTCAAATGATAATTCACAGATTTTACAAATCGCTGAAATTAGAAAAACACACGTTACATCATTTTAAGGATGTATATAAATAACTTCATTTTGTACATCTATAATAATAGCAACAAGTAATAATAGTAACACTGATGGTGGTTCCAATAATTCTATAGTTAACTCTTGTTAATGCTGTAGTAAGGACTTTACTCATATTAGCTTACTTAATAATTCCCATTCCATAGTTGAGGTACTGTTATTTTTATTCCCATTTTTCAGATGAGGAAACTGAAGTACAGAAAGTTTAGATAAAATTGCTTTAGATCTCACAGTTGTATTAATAGGCAGAGCTGGAATATGGGTCCAACTTGTCTAACTCCACACTCTGTGATTTCAACTTTCATTGGAGTTATCTTTCTTATTAGAGTATAAATCAAGATCATTGATTTCATATTTGCAAATTGAAATCTGGATCATTGATTTCATATTTGCAAATTGAAATCCCCTTACACACAATACAGGAGATATGCCCTATTTATAAGAGGGATCTCAACTTAAGCAATTTTATTGAAAAGTTTCTGCAAGTTAAAATTTGCTTTTCAACTTTGCCCTCAAACTACAAAGTTTCTTATTTTTCTATCAGAGTTAAGGATTCCACATAGTTTAGATGATCAAAATAATTGATGCTCAGCACTTCAGTGAAACTGTGACTTACTAGAAAACTCATGAGGTGTGTGTGTACTCTCAATGTGACACTGAAGCTGGAATGGTGTAGGATACTGACGGTAACAGTGCTGACAGGTGGTGTGGCTTTCCCAGCTCTCACTGTTCTGCTTCTCAAGTTCCAAATGGTGTTTCATGTGGTTCATAAACCTATAAATAATTGTCAACAGGTGCAAATATTCAGATTTATAACAAAAACCATTCACAAGTAAGTATCTGAATCTAAATGTTAGAAAGGCAGTTATATTATTCAGAATAATAACTCTAAGCCTTAAAATCCTCTAGAAAAGTGTGTGCTTCAAATAATCACTTTCATTAAATGGCTCAGTAAATCTATTTGTAAAATACAGTGGAACCTCATTTCTCGAACTTAATTTATTCCAGAAGGCTGTTCAAGAAGTGGTTTGAAAACTGAATAATTTTCCCCATTAGAAATTATGTAAATTTAATTAATCCATTCCAGACCCCCAAATGATTCCTTTTTTAAACCTTTCTTATATATAGTGCATGTCTAATGTACTGTTTAGTCCTATATGATAAACGGCTAATAAGCAAATCAATCAAACAGTGGAATGACTGGTCGCTATGACACACACTGACTACCAGGGGACAGACGTTCAACACAGTAGCTGCCCCCTGGTGGTGAGTGCGCTCCCACTGGGGGAGCACTGCTCAGCCAGAAGCTGGGCTCATGGCTGGCAAACACGGTGACAGTGGTGGGAGCCTCTTCCACCTCTGCAGCAGAGCTAAGGATGTCTGACTGCCTGCTTAGGTGGGGAGCAGGCCTAAGCCATCAGTCGGACATCCCCTGAGAGCTCTTGGACTGCAAGAGGGTGCAGGCTGGGATTAGCCCCCCCCCCTCCAGTGCACAAATTTCATGCACTGGGCCTCTAGTTTAAAAATAAACACTTTTCTTAAATTCATAGAACTACCCTCTAGTAGCCTTAAAGGAATTTTTCATATATTACTGTCTCCGAAATGCTATCACCAGATGCTTTTCCTTTATCCAATCAACAAGGTTTTCTACCTATTCAATTACCTGTGATTGCTGTTTTGTGAACACTTTCACACCCTTAGCAACATTAGCACTCTTGATTGCCCCTTTATGTTTTAAAATTGGGCTAACTGCCAGGAACTCCTTTGCTAGTTGCCTGCTAGATGTTTTTTGTCATGCTGAGGTATCAGCATGAAAAGGTTGTCAGTTCGAAAACTGAAGTTTTGGTCCATGGAGACATTTTTTTCCTGTTAACAACTTGGTCAAGAAAAGGGCTTGTAAGCATGCATATAAGACTAACCAATGGACACAGACACCGGGGGGGGGGGGGGGGGGG
>PVJC01005142.1:0-39781 GCA_004026665.1 Murina feae | reverse complement strand
AATATGAAATACCATGAATTTTCTAGAACACGTCATTATTATTTCAGATAAAAAATTTTATAAAGAAAAACAGCAGGCTACTTTTCCATATATGAAATACTTATTATATACATTTTAAAATAAAATACTTAAAGGAAGTAAACCCTACCACCAAAAGTAGTTACAGATTCTTGAGAGAAATCTTTTGAAGGCCTTAAATATATAAACTATACTTCTGTGGCTTAAAGGACAAATTATTAGTATTTTTTTAGATAGCAATCATCATGGAAGTTTTACTATTTATCTCTTCACACTTTCAAAACACTACTTCACTTTAGAGATGCTTATAATACACTTTGAAATGTCTTTTTCCCTTTTCATTTTAATATCATCTCTATTCAAATCTATTTTAAAAATCCTAGTCTTGCCTAAATGCTACAAAATTCCTAGATGTTATGAAATATGGTTAGCTTAAAATTTCCAGACAGTTTGATAACCTAGAAATCTGTAACCAGTCTTTTTAAATGAAAACAAAAAAAGAAAGGGGATCCAAGATGGCTACCAATGGGACGGCAGGCTGCTAGATAGTGTGAGAGTGAGAGAATGAAAGGAGAGTGTGTGGACGTGCAGGGAGTGTATTTGTGAGTTAAGGACAGCTATACTCCAAGGGACTGTTGGGGACTGGTGGACCACCCTCTACTGCGGCTGAAATCTCTTGTGGAGCAGCCAGCTCTGCTACAGAGGCCATGCCATCTTGAAGGGGAGATGGCTATGATCAGAGACTGACTGTGATTGGAACCCCAGCCTTACCTTCAACCTGGGAGATCTTGGATGCCTCCCAGGACCTTATAACCACAACGCCCAGGGACCAGTTACCTTAGCTGTGAATCCGGGAATGCCGGAACTCCAACCTCCCCGACCACGGACGCCTGGGAGGTCTGCTTAGGGGGAGACAAACGCGCAAATTCGCAGATGGGCCCTGCACATTCTCACAGAGCAGAAGGAACAGCTGAATCAAAGAGCACCCACCCGGAACTGGTGAATTAAAATACAGCTGGCATTGCCTAAAGAAAGTCAATGCACGAGAGAGAGAGCTACATAACCAGAAACCCTGAGAGGAGACATCATGTGGAGACAAAGAAACAGCCTACATACGAAAGAAAAGGAGGAATCACCAGAAAATGAAGTAAATGAAATTAAGGCAAGCAATATGACAGAGAAAGAATTTAGAGCAATGGTCATAAAGTCACTGAAAAGGATGGAAGACAAATTCAACAACATGTGTAAGAACCAAGAAGAAATGAAGAACTAAGAAGAAATGAAAAATGACATTGCTGCTATAAGGAACGCAATAGAAAGCATCAACAGTAGAATAGAAGAAGCAGAGGACTGCATCAGTGAGCTAGAATAAAAGGTAGGAAAAAATACGCAAGCAGAGCAGCATCTAGAAAAAAAACAACACTTAAAAAACAGGAGGAGAGCCTAAAGGAACTTTGGGACAACACAAAAGGAAACAAAATACGCATAATAGAGGTGCCAGATGGAGAGGAAACTGAGCAAGGAATAAAAAACCTGTCTGAAGAAATAATGACAGAAAACTTCCGATATAGGGAAGAAAAAACTCACACAAGTCCAACAAGCTCACAGAGTTCCAAACAAGATGAACCTTAAAAGATCGACACCAAGACACATTATAATTAAACTGGCAAACACCAACGACAAAGTAAGAATCTTAAAGGCTGCAAGAGAGAGACAGAAGGTTACTTACAAAGGATCTCCCAATAGACTCTCAACTGATTTCTCAACAGAAACATATCAGGCCAGAAGGGAATGGAATGAAATATACAAAGTCATGCAAAGCAAGTGTATAAATCCAAGAATACTGTACCCAGCAAGGCTATCAATAAAAATTGAGGATGAAATCAGGAGCTTCACAGACAAAAAAAGACTAAGGAAGTTTATTACCACCAAACCAGCAATGCAAGAAATGCTAAAGGATCTGCTATAAAAAGAAGAAATAGTAAGGGAAGAAGTAACACAGGCATAAAGAATAAAAATGACAACAAGTAAGTACCTATCAATAATAACTTTAAATGTAAATGAATTAAATGCCCCAATCAAAAGACACAGAGTAGCTGAGTGGATAAGAAAACATGACCCATGTATCTGCTGTTTACAGGAAACCCACCGTAGAACAAAGGATTCACATAGACTTATGGTGAAGGGATGGAAAAAGGTTTCTGAGGCGAATGGAAATGAAAAAAAAAAAAGCTGGGGTAGAAATACTTGTATCTGACAAATTAGACCTCAAAGTGAAGGCCATAATAAGAGATAAGAAAGGCCACTTCATAATACTAAAGGGAGCAATTCAACAAGAAGATATAACTCTGGTAAACATATATGCGCCCAGTACAGGAGCACCCAATACATAAAACAACTTCCGGAGGATATCAAGGGAGAGACTGACAGCAACACAGTCATAGGGAACTTTAATACCCGACTAACACCACAGGATAAATCCTCTAAACAAAAAATCAGCAAAGAAACAGCAATCCTAAATGACTCACTAGGTCAGATGAAATTAATTGACATCTTCAGAATATTTCACCCCAAAGGCACAGAATATACATTCTTCTCAAGTGCACATGGATCATTTTCAAAGACAAACCACATATTGGGGCACAGGCAGTCTCTTCAAATTCAAGAAGATAGAAATCATATCAAGCATCTTCTCAGATCACAATGGCATAAAACTAGAAATCAACTACAATAAAAACAATTAAAAAAATCAAACACCTAGAGGCTAAATAGCATGTTTTTAAACAATGACTGGGTTACCAAAGAGTTCAAAGAAGAAATAAAAAACATCATGGCAACAAATGACAATGAAAACATAACAATCCAAAATCTATGGGACACAGAGAAAGCAGTCTTGAGAGGGAAGTACATAGCTCTGCAGGCCTATCTCAAAAAACAAGAAAAGATGGTAATAAATTATCTGACCCTACAGCTCAAGGAGTTAGAAAGAGAGCAACAAGAAAATCCCATTGTAAGCACATGGAAGGGAATAATAAAGATCAGAGAGGAGATAAATGACATAGAGACCAAAAAAAAAACCCCCCCAAAACAACAAAAAACAAACAACAACACAAACAAACAATACAAAAGATCAACAAAACCAAGTGCTGGTTCTTTGAAAGGATAAACAAGATTGATGAACCTCTAAACAGGTTCACCAAGAAGCAAAGAGAGAGGACCCAAATAAACAAAATCAGAAATGAAAGAAGCAAAGTAACAACTGATCTCACAAAAATACAAATGATTATGAAAAAATACCATGAACAACTCTATTCCAACAAAATGGACAACCTAGATGAAATGGACATATTCTTAGAAAAATACAAGCTCCCAAAACTCAATCAAGAAGAATAAAAAAAAACCTGAATAGGCCAATAACTACCAAAGAAATTGAAGCACTGATCAAAAACCTTCCAGCAAACAAAAGCCCTGGTATGGACAGCTTTACAGGGGAGTTCTACCAAGCATTCAAAAAAGAACTAAAATCTATCTTCCTCAGACTATTTCAAAAAATTCAAGAAGAAGGCACACTTCCAAGCTCTTTCTATGAAGCCAGCATTACCCTAATTCCAAAACCAGATAAAGACACCACAAAAAAGTGAACTACAGGCCAATATCCTTGATGAACATAGATGCTAAAATCCTCAACAAAATTCTAGCAAATCAAATTCAGCATTACATTAGAAAGATCATATACCATGACCAAATGGGATTTATTCCAGGGATGCAAGGATGGTATAATATCCGCAAATCAATAAATGTGACACATCACATAAACAAACTGAGAGACAAAAATCACATAATCATATCAATCAATGCAAAAAAAGAATTTAACAAAATCCAACACCCTTTCTTGATAAAAACTCTCAGCAAAGTGGGAATAGTGGGCTCAATATAGCCAACATCAGACTCAATGGGAAAAAAACTAAACTCATTTCCCCTAAGAACAGGAACAACACAGGAATGCCCACTTTCACCACTCCTGTTTGATATAGTACTGGAAATTTTAGTCATAGCAATCAGACAAGAAGAAGAAAAGGCATCCAACCTGGAAAAGAAGAAGTAAAACTGTCTTTATTCACAGATGACATGATACTATACATAGAAAACCCCAAAGACTCCATCAAAAAACTACTGGACCTAATAAGTGAATTTGGCAAAGTACCAGGATACAAAATTAACACCCAGAAATCTATGGCCTTTTTATACACTACTAATGAACTCACAGAAAGAGAAGTGAAAAATAATCCCATTTACCATTGCACCAAAAAATTAAGATACCTAGGAATAAATTTAACTAAGGACATAAAAGACCTGTACTTGGAAAGACAGGGCATTGAAAAAAGAGATAAAGGAAGACATGAACAAATGAAAGAATATACCATGTTTATGGACTGGTAGAATCAACATCATTAAAATGTCCATACTACCCAAAGCAATCTATAAATTCAATTCAATCCCCATTAAAATACCAATGGCATACTTCAAAGACCTAGAACAAACTCTCCAAAAATTCATCTGGAATAAAAAAAGACCCCAAATAGCTGCAGCAATCTTGAGAAAGAAGAACAATGTGGAGGGATCACAATACCATATATCAAGCTATACTACAAAGCCACTGTTCTCAAAACTGCCTGGTATTGGCACCAGAACAGACATATAGACCAGTGGAACAGAACAGAGAAGCCAGAAATCGACAAAAGCCAGTATGCTCAATTAATATTTGACAAAGGAGGCAAGAGCATACAATGGATACAAGACAGTCTCGTCAATAAATGGTGTTCGGAAAACTGGACAGATACTTGCAAAAAAATGAAACTAGACCACCAACTTACACCATACACAAAATAAACTCAAAATGGATAAAGGACTGAAATGTAAGATGGGAAATCATAAAAATATTAGAGGAATTCACAGGTAGCAAAATCTTAGACTTATGCTGAAGCAATTTCTTCACTAATACTGCTCCTAGGACAATGGAAACTAAAGAGAAAATAAATAAATGGGACTACATCAAATAAAAAGCTTCTGCACAGCAAAAGAAACCATCAACAAAACAACAAGAAAGTCCACTGCATGGGAGAACATATTTGCCAATGTTAACTTCCATAAGGGTTTAATCTCCAACATTTACAGGGAACTCATACAACTTAACAAAAGGAAGATAAGCAATCCAATCAAAAAATGGGCAAAGGACCTAAACAGACACTTTTCAAAAGAGGACATTCAGAAAGCCAAGAGACATATGAAAACATGCTCAAAGTCACTAACAATCTGAGAGATGCAAATCAAAACAACAATGAGGTACCATCTCACACCTGTCAGAATGGCTATCATCAACAAATCAACAAATGACAAGTGCTGGAGAGGATGCGGAGAAAAAGGAAACCTCCTGCACTGCTGGTGGGAATGCAGACTGGTGCAGCCACTGTGGAAGACAGTATGGAGTTTTCTCAAAACATTAAAAATGGGAACTCCGATTTGACCCAGTAATCCCACTTCTAGGACTATATCCCAAGAAACCAGAAACACCAATTAGAAAGGATATATGCACCCCTATGTTCAGAGCAGCACAATTTACCATAGCTAAGATTTGGAAACAGCCTAAGTGCCCATCAGCAGATGAATGGATTAGAAAACTGTGGTACATCTACACAATGGAATACTACGCTGCTATAAAAAAGAAGGAATTCTTACCATTTGCAGCAGCATGGATGGAACTGGAGAGTATTATGCTAAGTGAAATAAGCCAGGAAGTGAAAGAAAAATACCACATGATCTCACTCATTTATGGATAATAAAGAACATTATAAACTGATGAACAAAAATAGATACAGAGGCAGAGCAGCATCAGACTGTCAAACTACAGTGGGAAGGCTGGGGAGGGTTGGAGGAGGGAGGTAAGAGATCAACCGAAGGACCTGTATGCATGCACATAAAAATAACCAATGGACGCAAGATATTGGGGGGTAGGGGAGGCCGGGGGAAGGTCAGTGGGGGAAAAAAGGAGACATATGTACTACTCTTTGTAATACTTTAAGCAATAAAATAAAATTTAAAAAATTTAAAAAATTAAATATATGTATAAGTAAAGAAAACAAAAGAGAAAAGTTTCATGTTTAATATTAAATCGCTAACCTCAAAGGAAAAGTAAAAAAAAAGCTTTTGCTAAAAATAAAAGAACTTCTAATGTAATATGCATAACATTTAAGTATAAGGAACTTAACCAGTGAGCCACTTTCTATGAATTTTACCAAAATTAGTAATGTTATTTTATAATGGATTTTACTGTAAAAATGGTAAAAATTATGTAAGGAAGTCACGGTGTTTCAGTGTTTTATCTCAAAGTACAATTTCTCTTCTGTTAAGCTATTGAGACCATTAGCAGTTGATGGCTGTTAGGGTTTGACAAAAAGAAGGTACAGAGGTATAAAAACTCATATAAAAATATTTGAAAGAGCTTTGAAAATTATAAAGCACTACTCCTAAATGCAGTATTCATAATTTAGTTTACATTTATATTACAGGACATTTCAGTGTTTTTCCATGTACTTCTTTTTAAACCCAAAGTTCACCATAAAATATAATTCTGGGCTTAGAAATGACCTACAGGATACCTAAGAATGTTAGTTACAAATGATGGTTATCAAGGGTAAATATTTTTAAGTTTACATAGGTGTGTGTGTGTCACAATATAAGTACATGTACACATATACATATATGCATCTCACAGAAGGGAAGTGCAGTGATATCTGTAATTTACTCTGCAATGTATAAAAAATCAGATAGGTCTATGGATGAATATATAAATATGTAGTAATACAAGTATAGTAAAATGTTAGTAGAAATGAGGTGGGCAAATATATATATAGATAGTCTCTGTAAAAATTTTCAACTTTGCTGAATAAATTTTTTTTATAATAAAATGTTAGAAAAACAATGAAAAATACCAGTCAATGTCTTGTTACTTTGTTCTTGTTACTATCTCACTTAGGATGATAAATATGTAATATGCCACATAACTCAAAGACTGGAAAGTACAAGTTCCTAAAATTTAAAGCATATATGCATAAACCTTCAAAATTCCACTGATAGCCCTAACTGATATGGCTTAGTGGACAGAGCATTTGCCTGCGGACTGAAAGGTCCCAGGTTCAAATCCAGTCAAGGGCATGTACCTTGGTTGCAGGCACATCCCCAGTATGAGGTGCACAGGAGGCAGCTGATCAATGTTTCTCTTTCATCGATATTTCTTACTCTCTATCCCTCTCCCTTCCTCTCTGTAAAAAATCAATAAAATATATTTTTAAAAATTCCACTGATAATTAAATATCTGCTTTTAAAATGTTCTAAACAATAAAATCAAAACAGACATGTTTCAAAGAACTGGTACTCCTTTAAAGAAGATTAACAACAACAAAAAGAAATCGCTTTCTTTGCAAGGTAAATGTGCTAAAAGTTATAAATATGAACTGAAAAATTAGAGCATTAAATAAGACTAGTATGAAGGAGGTCAAATTGGATGAAGTGGTTCTTCCTGTGATAGGAAAAGTAAGATTCAAAAGCAGTTAAAAAATAAAAATAACTCACGAAAATTCCTACGTCAAGGATAAATATAAAAAAAAGGAAGTAATTTTGCCTAGGTTAAAAGAAATTTTGTCCTTAAGTTATCTGAAAGAAATAAAACTAAATGGGCCCAAATGTCAAAGTCCTAAAATACAAGAAAGCTTTTCAACATGATAATCTGTCTTTGCTCTTTGTAGAAAGTATGAAACTTGCTTACCTAAGATGACACAGAAAAATAAAGATACAATAGTTATATCTGTAGCATCCCAATTTTCAAATATAAACATATTTACATACCTAATATTATTTTTAAGAACTTTTGAGCAGCTGAAGCATTTAAAGGTTGTGTATGTCTTTTCTTCATTGTCAACATCTCCTTCATGTTTTCCATAGTAAAAATCACTAACTAACATGATCAATTTTTCTTTCTCTGCACCAGTCTTAGTTTTCTTTTCAGTACTTGAAATTTCTACTTTAATCATCTCCAAAAATTTACTTATCATGCCTGGACAACAATGCTGAAAGAGTAAAAAAAATAAGCCACTATGAGTTTTAAGTCTGAGTGTTAAATAGACTAAGATTTTTCATTAAGTAATGTGACATACATGTCACCATGGACAAAAAAATAAGGTAAAAAGAGGAATTTTAAAATTACATGTAAGATTAAGCACCTAATAAAATATTCTGATTTAATACATTATCTCCATTAAAAATTAAAATATAATGTACATATGCTCTAGTGCATATAAACTTAATTTTTAAAATTCATAAGGATTTTTGAATATTGTATGAAGACAATCATTATGAATATCATTTTTTATTGAAGTTATATGAAAATACGAATGAGGAGATTTCTTACCTAAATGTTTGGAGAAATTAGCATTTACCACATATCAATTCTTAATATTTTCAGAGATTTTTTGTATATTTATAATAATAAAATTTTGAAAAAGTTTTTACCTTCATGTGATATTTCAAAGCATCCAAATTATTGAACTGAACATTGCACTTTGGACAAGATCTTTGAAAAGGCTTTCCAGTTTTATGTTCAGTTGATGAGGTACCTAAAATAAATTAAGGATTATAATTACTCAATTTTTTCTTTGTAAACCTTAAACAACCAGTAATAATAGTTTTAAAATTTATCACAATTTCTAAAATTTATATGTAATTTCTTTTTTACATGCCACATTCATATTTACCTTTTGATGTCATAACTGAGGATGATGTCACTGAAGGAGAGCTGTCTAAAGATAATGTAGCACATGAACCTATTTCAGAAACATCACTGATCTTTGGCTTTTTTTGATGAAATCTGTTTGCTATAATACTAGGACGTTTTCTTATAGGCAGAGTTCCACCCACAGCTACAATTTAAATAGTGAAAAAGATATTTGTAAATGTTTTAATATAGAATAGAACATTGCTTTAAAAATACTAATACAATGGTCTTACCTTTAAAACTAAGTAAAAGTACTTCAGAGCTAAATTAGAGGTAATACAATTAAATTACCATATCATACAAATGACAATAAAGAATTATAAAAATTTATATGATAAATAGAAAAAATTGCACAGCCAGCCGGTGTGGCTCAGTGGTTGAGCATCGACCTATTAACCAGGAGGTCATAGCTTGATTCCCAGCCAAGGCACATGCCCAGGTTGCAGGCTTGATCCCCAGTATGGGGTATGCTAGAAGCTGCCAATCAATGATTTTCTCTCATCATTGATGTTTCATCTCTCCCTCTCCATTCCTCTCTGAAATCAATAAAAATATATACATATACATACACATACACACATGCGCGTGCACACACACACATATATATGTGTCCCTCAGCCCAGCCTGTGCCCTCTCGGTCTGGGACCCCTAGGGGGATGTCCACCTGCTGGCATGCCTGGCCAGACTGGGTGAGGGGCTGAGGGCCGTTTTCAGGCTGGCCACAGCCCCTTCAGAGTTAGGGTCCCTACTGGGGTGCCTGGTCAGCCTGGGTGAGGGGCTGAGGGCTGTTTTCAGGCTGGCCACAGCTCCCATTGACCTAAGGTCCCAGTGAGGCCACTGGCTGGAAGCAGGTTTCTGGAGTTTATTTATCTTCTATAATTGAAACTTTGTTGCCTTGAGCAGAGGCAACAGCCTGCCTAGGCAGGCAACCAAGCCTCCTGTTTGCTTCAGCTCCATGGCTTCTATAATTGAAATTTTGTTGCCTTGAGTTGAAGCCACAGCCAGCCTAGGCAGGCAGTTTCCTCCATCGCTGGCCTCTTGTTTGCTCTGGCTCCGTGGCTGCTGGCCGCCATCTTGGCTGGGTTAATTTGCATATTGTTGTTCTGATTGGCTGGCGGGCGTGGCTTGGCTGGTAGGCATGGCTTAGACGTAATGGAGTGAGGGTTAATTTGCATATTATTCTTTTATCGTGTGTGTGTGTGTGTGTGTGTGTGTGTGTGTGTGTGTGTGTAAATTCTCAACTGAAGATAGTTTTCCATTGATTAGAGAGTGGAAGAGAGAAAGACAGAGAGAAACATCAATATGTTTCTCTCCCATTAATTGATTGCCTCCTGCATGCACCCTGACTAGGGCCCTGACTGGGGAGGAGCTTGCAATCAAGGTACATGCCCCGACTGGAATCAAACCCAGGACCCTTCCATCTATAGGACGATGCTCTATCCACTGAGGAAAACCGACCAGGGCAATAAACAGTTTTTGTTGTTGTTGTTGTTGTTGTTTTTAAGAAATTGCACAGGCAGCTATTATGGAGTACACATATTTAAACTCATGAAATAAACTAATACAAAAAATGCTAAAGATGCTTTAGATAAAAAGGCAGTATAAAAAAAGGCCAAAACAATTCCCAGAAAAAAAATTAAACCACAGAGAATACTCTAAGCTCAATTCCAAATATGAATTTATTTTTAGATGTGTCAATACATTTGAACTTGTAAGTAAAAACAATTTCTATTCTAAAAATTAGAGAAACCCTTTAAGATACTTAAAACTTAAGATGTCTAATGGAAAACTCAAGTTGGTTCTTTTCCCACTTAACAAGTTGACAAGTAGTTTAAATAATTTGTTTATTCCCTTTAGTCTAATGGTTCTGTCTTAGGGAATACAGTGGGCATGTCAGGTAAAGAAACTCCTCTTTAACCTTTTTTTAAAAATTAGACTTTTAAATAAACTTTTGTTAGAGATTTCATTGCTAAAAAGTTTTGAATTTGAAAACCATCACCTTAAAGGCTAAAAAATTATGTAATTCAGGGCATTTGCAAGAGATATGGGGCTATTTAGGCTATAACCAGATCCAGCAAAAGTCCTTTTGAAAATAACACACAATTGTACTTTGTAATAAAAATTCTAAAACTTCACATTATATTTTAATGTTCCCAACTATACACTAAAGGAGATGTAGTAGCATAGATACAAGCCAGGAAAATAAGAACATTAAATGGGTTCCTCTGTCAAATCTGTGTTTTGTTCTTTGAGATAACATAGAAATGATTTTTTATATTTTCAAGCTCTTCATTACTGACAGCAATACTGCAAACACTGGGACTGATTTTCTTTTTTCTGTAATCACACTAACATTCTTCTCAGATGCTTAGGTTATTTGAACAACTTATGAGTGCTGGTGTTTTGGACTAGGCAACTGATTATCTAACAGGCTGTATAGCAAAAATATACTTTTAAATATAAATTTTTGAAGTATGTGTAAATCTCCAAGTTAAATAAAATTATTCTGAGCTCAATAGTTTTAAATTCTGATTCTTTAACTTATTTATATCTGTTCACTACCCTCATTCTGCAAAATCAAATTCAAATCCAAACTTCTCCATGAACCTTCTACAATCATCCTAGACAGAAGTCCAGTAATCTTCTTTTCTGAACAGATAGCATATATAAGCATTCATAATTATCATGTTAACAACTGTTTATTGTCAAGTCTGTTAAGACTTTAATGTATTTCTCACTTCTCTCATTTGAGCATCAATAAAGCTCTGAGATAAGTAGAGCAAGAATTAAAATTATATCTCTAAACAACTGATTTCAGGTCTGAAGAACGAATGCATTAGGTGAGAAAAACAAAACCATCTATTTTAGTAATATGAGAAAATTAAAAGATGTTAATTATGAAGACCACAGAAATCTTTAGAATAGAGGCTGAAACCTCTATCTTCTTAATTAATTATAACCCTATTTACTATTAGGGCAATATTCCAATCCTCGTAGTACTGCAGTTATAGAGAGAGTAGGAGTCACTGTCTTTACCCCCTAGAAGCTTCAAGAATTCAAGCTTTTTCTATGAAAAAAGACAATCCTATATAATAAAAGTGTAATATGCAAATAGGCAGAACCGAACTACCAAAGTGTAATATGCTAATGATATGCTAAGGCTGCTCAACCACTCGCTATGACATGCACTGACCACCAGGGGGCAGACAGTTGACCGGTCGACCAGTTACTAATCTGACTGGTAGGTTAGCTTGCTGCTGGGGTCTGCCCGATTGGGACAGAGTGAGATGGGCCAGACATTCCCTGGAGTCCTCCTGTGATCCCTCCCCGGCCCGATTGTGCACCTGTGGGGTTCCTCAGCCTGGCCTGCACCCTCTCTCAATGCAGGACCCCTCAGGGGATGTCAGAGAGCTGGTTTCAGCCCGATCCCGCAGGCCACTCCCCTTGGGAGGGCGTCAGACGCAGGGCTCGCTCACCTCTCCCCATCGGGATTGATAAGGCGCAAGCCTGAGGCAGGCACAGTGGGGCTGAAATGAACGGGAGCAGCAGGTAGGAGCTGCAGGCAGTGTTGGACTATGGGTTTCGGCCCGATCCCTGTAGGCCACCCAGACGGAACCCACCTGTGCATGAATTCCTGCACTGGGCCTCTAGTGTACTTTATAAAATCAGATTTCAGACAAGTACTTTTTCTCTTTGTTTATTTTGGATCTTGGCTATTTTACTAACTATATAAGTGACACCTAGATAGGTGACTATCAAGCCAAGAATTTTTTTAGAATGGGAAAATATTTTTTGGCACACATATTACTTAAATTTCTTACTGCTTTGATTTGGTAAATGCATACTAATTTGTTAAATAAACAATTTAAACATGCAAACATTTCCTGTGTACCTCTCTCCATTTAGTGAAATATATCAAATTTGCTAATATAGAAATAGTAATTGCTTTGATTATGAGGAATTTTCAACTTGAGAAAATCCCTTCAAGGCATACGAGTTTAACAACAATGAAGAACTTTGTTATGATATAAAATCAAAGAATAGTAATTCTTTTTCAATTAGAAATTTTCATTATTCCTTCAATGGGTATTTATTGAGTACTTACTATGTGCAAATCAATGTTTTTTAGTATTGCCATTTTATAATACTACTCTATGATAATATTTAACTACTAGAGGCCTGGTGCATGAAATTTGTGCAATGGGGGGAGTCTGTGTGTCCTTCAGCCCAGCCTGCACCCTCTCCAATCTGCGACCCCTCAAGGGATGTCTGACTGCCTGTTTAGGCCCGATCCCTCTCACAATCCAGGAATGCTGGCTCCCAACTGCTTGCCTGCTTGCCTGCCTGCCTGATTGCCCCTAACCACTTCTGCTTGCCATCCTGATCATCTAAGTCCCCTGCCAGCCTGATCCATGCCTAACTGCTCCCCTGCTGGCCCGATTGCCCCTAACTGCCTTCCTCTGCTGGCCTGGTCACCCCTAACTGTCCTTCCCTGCAGGCCTGGTCCCCCCCCAACTGCTCTCCCTTTTAGGCCTGGTCTCTCTCAAAGACCCTACCCTGCTGGCCTGGTCCCCCCCAACTGCCTTCCCCTGCCTGCCATCTTGTGGTGGCCATCTTGTGTCCAGATGGGGGAGGCCATCTTTGACCACATGGAGAAAGCCATCTTGTGTGTTGGAGTGTTGGTAAATTTGCATATTACTCTTATTAGATAGGATCATTTCTACATAATTTATTTGGATGGAGAGACACTAACTTGTTTATAAAGGAATCAACTACAAACACACAATTTTTCTCATATTAATGACCTCCCAAATAATTAATATTTAAAAAAATAACCACAGTATTAGGACACCAAGGGACTTCCCTGACTCACAGGCTATGGTGGGTCCAAGTGAGAATGAGCTGAAAGAATACATGCTAGTTAACTTAATAAAAAAAAGAAAGGAAATATTCTATTAGTAAATACACTCTTAATAAAAGAGTAATATGCAAATTAGTGTCATTCCATGACAAAGATGGCCGCCCCCATAGCCACAAGATGGTGGAGCCCATAGCTACATCCTATGTAATAAAATAGTAACGTATTTTCCAGCATATAAACAACTTTTTAACCCTGGAAAATCTTCTTAAAAGTCGGGGGTCATCAATGGAGCCAGATGAAGACCGCAAGTGTCTCCAGTCGGCTCCTTTTTGTGCCGCATATGGTCTCCGTCCAGACCTTTTAACCCAGGAAAATCTTCTCAAAAGTTGGGGGTTGTCGTATATGCCCAGTCATCTTATACGCCAGAATATACAGTAATATGCAAATTAGGCATCACTCTGTGACAAAGATGGCAGTCCCCATAGCCACAAGATGGCGGTGCCCATAGCCACAATATGGCTTCCCCCATGGACACAAGATGGAGGCGCCCATAGCCACTTCCTGTCTAATAAAAGAGTGATATGCAAATTAGCCACCACTCTGTGACAAAGATGGCCGTCCCATAGCCACAGGTGGAGGTGCCCAGTCCGGCTCAGCCCCGCCACTGAAGTGGTCAGGCCTGTTAGACAGGCAGGTTATGGGGGAGGCAGGGGGCCTGAGGGGCGGAACAGGTGATCAGAGGGGGCTGGGGGTCCTCTGCCCAGGCGAGAGGTCTTCGCCAGAGGCCTCAGGCCTGGGCAAGGGCAGAGCCGGTGATCAGAGGGGGCAGGGGCAGAGCTGGTGATCAGAGGAGTATGAGGGTGCCCTACCCAGGCACAAGGCCTGGGCCAGAGGCCTCAGGCCTGGGTAGGGGCAAGGCCGGAGATCGCAGGGGCCTGGGCTCTGCAGAGCCAGCAATCAGAGGGGCAGGAGCAGAGCCTGTGATAACAGGGGTCTGGGCACCAGTAGAGCTGGCAAAGCAGGGGTCTGGGAGGTCCCCTGCCCAGGCCTGCAGCCTTGGCCAGAGGCTGCAGTGGGGCAAGGGCAGAGCCGGCGATGTCAGGGGGCAGGATCAGAGCTGGTGATTGCAGAGGCCTGGCCTTTGTGAACCCAGCTATCAGAGGGGTTTGAGGGTCCCCTGCCAGGCCTGCATCCTCAGCCAGAGGTTACAGGCCTGGGCAGGGGTGGAGCTGGTGATCAGAGTGAACTACAGAGGAAACACCTTTTCTTAACGCTCATTGGCTAAGCTCCATGTATGCCACTGGTAATATTCTTAGTAACTTGGGTAATAAGAATCCATAAAGGCAATCTAGGGTTTTTCCACCACACTCCTGGAGAAAAAAAATGAAGGTCCACTACTGAAGGGCTAAGAAATGTCATATCCTGCCCTAGCTAGTTTGGCTCAGTGCATAATGCCTCAGCCTGCTGACTGCAGGGTCTGGGCTCAATTCTGACCAAGGACATGTACCTAGGTTTCAGGCTCCTCCCTGGCCAGGGCCCAGGTCAGGGCATATGCAGGAGACAACCAATCAAAGTGTTCCTCTCACTTTGATGTTTCTCTCTGTCTTTCCCTTCTCTTCCACATTCTCTAAAAAATCAATGGGAACATCCTCAGGTGAGGATAAAAAAGAAAGAAAGAAAGAAATGTCATATCCTATGAAAGACACATCTTAAAAATGCCTAAAGAAAGTTGTCATTTTTTCATGGTGAAGGGATTGGAGTCCGTGTTGATGAAAACACCTTAGTGACTGGCAGTGGCTGTAGCAGCGAGGTGATGGGGCTGGTGGCTTCCCGTGATTAGCCTGGTTGCCTCCCACAAAGGGAGGCCAGACTGCAGCTTAGGCCCGCTTTCCATTGGGAGCAGGGAGTGAGCCTAAGCCGTCAGTAGGACACCCCCTGAGGGCTCCCAGTATGTGAGAGGGGGCAGGCTGGGCTGAGGAACCCCCCAGTGCATGAATTTTGTGAACCAGGCCCCTAGTTTTATATAAAACCACCCAAGAAAAGCATCAGAAACTATTAACTTCCATCTTACAATGTATGAAAACTTAACACAAAGGTATGAGTTTCATAATAGACATTCATTCTATATGTATATTAATCAGTTCTCTCTTTATTATATTTCTAAAAAGTGATAAGCCAAACCTTCTGTATAAACTTTTGATCCTCCTTGCGATGGTGGTATTGTGTCCTGGGTTAGGTCAAACAGTAAATCAGAAGAATCATCCATTTCAACTTGTGATGAACTCCTTACAAATGACTGTAAAAGTTACAATTATTTTATGTCATAAACATTTATAAAGGTAATTTTAACTGTATGCTACTACCATAAAAATAATCTTAATGATTCAATGACTAACAAGTTATAAAACACAAAGAGTTATTACTCTGTCAAATTAGCATCTACCAGGTAAAGAATATACCCGAACTCTCTGGATTATTAAAATAAGTTTTCTGGAAATGTAAAATTAGTTTGAAATAAAAAATTTAAATTAAAACAATCACATTATTGGCAAAGTAGAGGTTATGTTTTGGTAACCTTTTCTGCCAGAAAATTTTGGCAGCATCTATTAACGGCTTTAAAAAGTACATATCCTTTGATCCAATTATTTCAAATATTCTGCCTCCACGAATTTATGCTAAGGAAATGAAAATTTTTAATGGAAAATTATTTGTTATAGCAAAATATCAAAACTTGTATGTCCAGTCCTGACTGGTTTGGCTCAGTGGATAGAGCATCAGTCTGTGGACTGAAATGTCTCAGGTTCAATTCCGGTCAAGGGCATGTACCTTGGTTGTGGACACAACCCTGGTGGGGAGTGTGCAGGAGGCAGTTGATAGATGTTTCTCTCTCATCGATGTTTCTAACTCTCTATCCCTCTCCTCTCCTCTCTGTAAAAAAATCAATAAAATAAATATTAAAAAAAAACTTGTATGTCCAACAATGGAGGAATGATAAAATAAATTACATGACATATTATCATGCAACATCATGTTTTTGATAAATAACCAATGACAAAGAAAAATATTTCCAAAATAAATTTCAGTGAAAAAAGATATGTGTATAAAATATAATCCTAATAGATAATTATTCTATATACCACACTAACCATTTGCAGAACCAAAAACAAAATACACTTGCATTCTCTTCTGTCTCTTTTCTTCCTCCCATATATATTACCTTAAAATGGGAATATAAGAATCTTGAGTATTTTGTGCTTAAAGTTAAGACAAAATCAGGTTTTAAGAATCTTACTTTGCTTCTAAGTTTTCTGTTGACATACGTCTCTTAAGTAATGGAGACAGATATTGAAGTGACCCAAGCCATTCCATTTCTAAACTTTGAGGCATAGCGGACAGATTTCTGCATTTGAGTCTTAATGTGTATTATATAAAATCAACAATGACTTTAGACTTAATTGTAACCAAGCACAATATTACTGCAAGACAGATTTTTTCAAAATATCTGCCCTTAGAAATGGAAAATATTCACTAGCAATGGTCCAAAATAGTTCTTCAACAGAAGTTCATCCAAATAAAGTTAATACTTTAAACCCTTTCCTAGGTGATGACTCTGGTCAATTAAGTACCATCATTTCAAAGAGCGGACACATTATATTTTATATTTTATACACATTATTCAACAAATAACATGTTAAAATAGTTCTCTAATTGGGAATTTCTGGAGATTCAGAAGACCTATCTGTTTATTTAACTATAAAACCTTGGGCAAGTCACTTCTAAGGTTCAAGTTATTCAACTTCCCAAATGAAATGAGAGCCACCAATTATTATATATTTAAAATGTACTTGCCTCTTTCATAGTACATGTATTCTACCAAGTAGTTGTCATAACAGAACTAATAAAAACCTAATATTATCTCTTATTTTATAAATAGGTAAGCTTAAGTATGGTTAAGCAAGGTTCCCAGTACACTCAGCTCTGGCAAACACCTTGCTTGCAGCTTCATGAGACCTTGAAGCAAAGGACCCAGTTAAGCCATGCCATAACTCCTGACTCAGAGAAATCATGAGATAATAAATGTATATTGCTTTAAACTTTGAAGTTCATGGTATTATTGTTATGTAACAATAAATAATTAATATATGTGCTTTGTAAGTCTTTCCTTAAAGTAAAAATGGCATTCCATTAAAAGAAATGATAGCGGGCCCAGCTGGCATGGCTCAGTGGTTGAGCATCGATCTATGGATCAGAAGGTCATGGTTCAATTCCCAGTCAGGGCACATGCCTGGGTTGCAGGCTCAGTTCCCAGGATGGGACATGCAGGAGGCAGCCTAACAATGATTCTCTCTCATCATTGATGTTTCTACCTCTCCCTCTCCCTTTCTCTCTGAAATTGATAAAAATAGCATAGTTTTCAACATTATATCTATCTTATATAATAAAACCCTAATATGCAAATCAACGGAACGGCAAAATAACCGGTCACTATGACGCACACTGACCACCAGGGCACAGGCCTAAGCCAGCAGGCGGACATCCCCCGAGGGGTCCTGAACTGCAAGAGGGCACAGGCCAGGATGATGAAAAGTCCCCGCTCCCCAGTGCATGATGTCATGCACCAGGCCTCTAGTTTAAATACAGTTACCTGATTTATTAACAGGTTGTATAGTTAGTTCCTGCAGTTATTTGAGTATTGGTTGAGCTATTATAAAGATGGTGATATTTTCTCATAGTGATTATGCTTCTACCAAAATGGTGACTAGCTATGACAGTCCATAATTCTAACTGGGTATAATATTCAATGTGTCCCTAAGCTAACCATATAGTTTCAGAAACACTTACAGGTTTAGACACATTCTGAATAATAGAGCTTTGTGAAGGTTTAGATTGAGGGTGAAATCTAGGTAAGGCAGCCACTGGATTTGATGTTGGGTCTTTGTAGTGTGGATTTGTAGGCTTGAATGCATCAGGAACACCTGTATTTTAAAATGACACAACACATTAAATATTTTTGTCTACAAGAAATTTTGTCAAAATATTTCAGTTTAAAGTTAATATAATAATACTCTACCTTGACTGAGTACCTCATTCTTTATTGCCTTTGAAGATGAGCTGGAGTTACCTCTGTTCAAAATATCTATAAAAATTACAGTTATTTTAAATAAACAAAATTAAAATGCACTCAGACACAGAGAACAGATTGGTGGTTTCCAGTGGGGAGGGGGTTTGAGGGACTGAGTGAAAGGATTGAGAAGTACAGATTACAAAATAGTCATGGGGATATAAAGTACAGCATAGGAAATCTAGTAAATAATATTGCAGTAACTATGTATGGTGCCATCTGGGTACTGAAAACACTGGGGAGAACAATTTGTAAAGTGTATGACGGTCTAACCACTACACAGTACATCTAAAACCAATACAAAATAATATTGAAAGTAAACTGTAATTGAAAAATAAAAAATAAATTTATTTTAAAACTTATTTGACTTTGATAATAATAGAACAAGGTTGTATATAGATTTAGGTTCCTGTGACTCAAGCCCTTCCCTAATCCCCATGCCACATTCATACCCCTAAAAGTCTAGAAGTTTCATTATGGGTAAACTGATTGGATTATCTGTACCATTACTCCTGAGTTCTAAAAGGAACACTGTCAGAGACTTCAAAGTAAATTGAAAACCAGAATTTACCAGAGTATCTCAAATCTACTACTATACCAAAAGTAAATTTGTGGCTGACATGACCCTCTGGATCAGTTTAACATTGCTCCCTCTTGTATCCATGTGAACCCATAAGTTATAGGTTATTGAGGAATCAAATGAAAATTTGGAACAGTTGAGATTTGCCTAAAATTGCTAATCAGGAAAAGGTACAAGGCATTAAAAAAGTCCCAAGCTAAATCAAACTAAAAAGGTTTTGCATAAGAAATGAAATCATCAACAAAATGAAAAGATAACCTATTGAATGGGAAAAAATATTCTCCAATGATACATCAGATAAGGGATTACTATCCAAAATTTATAAAGAACTCATGCAACTCACCCTGACCAGTTTTTCTCAGTGGTTAGGGCATCAGCCTTTAGACCTAAGGGTCTTGGGTTTGATTCCCAGTCAAGGACATGTACCTCGGTTGCAGATTCCCCAGCCCTAGTAGGGGCGCATGTAGGAGGCAACCAATAGATGTGTTTCTCTCATATCAGTGTTTCTCTCTCTTTCTCTGTCTCCTCCTCTCCTCCCTCCTTTCCACTCTCTCTAGAAATCAATGGAAAAAATATCCTTAGGTGAGGATTAGAAAAAAGAACTCACATAACTTAACACCAAGAAAATAATCCAATTAAAAAATGGGCAGAGGAACTCAATAAATACTTCCCAAAAGAGGACATGCAAATGGCCAAGACATATGAAAAGAAGCTTATGGTCACTAATCATCAGAGAAATACCAATTAAAACCACCTCACACCAGCAGGACTATCATCCATAAATCAACAAACAAGTTTTGGGGAGGATGTGTAGAAAAGGGAACCCTTATGCTCTGTTAGTGTAAATGCAAATTGGTGAAGCCACTATGGAAAACGGTGTGGCATTTTCTCAAAAAAAATAAAAATGGAACTGTCTCATGACCCAGTGATTCCACTTCTGGGTCTGGAGAAACCTGACACATTAAATTAAAGAATACATGCACCCTTATGTTCATTGCAACATTACTTAAAATAGCCAAGATATAGAAGCAACCCAAGTGCCCATCAATATATGAATGGATAAAGAGGCTGTGGTATAGCTCTGACCAGTGTGACTCAGTGGTTAGAACACTGGCCCTTGCACTGAAGGGTCTTGGGTTCAATTCCTGGTCACATTCCTGGCTTGCAGGTTCCATTCCTGGCCCAAACTGGAGCAGGTGCGGGAGGCAATAATCAATGTGTCTCTCATGTATCAATGTTTCCCTCCCTGCCTCCCTTTCACGCGCTCTAAAAACCAATGGGGGAAAAATCCTCAGGTGAGGATTAACAAGACAAAACAAAAAGGCTGTGGTGCATATATACAGTGAAATATTAGTTGGCCATAAAAAATGATTTGTGAGAGAGACACATTGATACGTTGGCTCCTGAACGTAAGGTGTCCTGACTGGGGCCAAAGAGTGAATCTGCAACCCAGGTACACGCCCTTGATCAGGAATTGAAGCTGCTACCCTTGGTGTGTAGACCAGTGCTCTAACTATTGAGAACACTGGCCAGGGCCATGCCTAGTTCGTTTTATACTTGAAGTGGCAGTCTACTTAGCACTTTTCAATTTTCCACAAGAAATAATTTTGAGAACTAAATAAATTACTGTACCTCTGATGAAACTGAATAGAAGTACTATTCCAAGTTTAAAATCAAGAGAAGACCTAGGCTTTCAGAAAATAAAAACTTGTCTCTCAACTATATATACTATTATGCATTGCCATGGTAAGTAAGAAAATACTGGTATGCTGGCTACGTTCTTTTGTAAATTCTCCTTGCTTAAAAAAAATAACTATAATGAGAAAGAATCTGTTTACTCCTTGTCCCCTGATATTCTCTATGTTGTTCCCCTACACTTTACACAGTATTGGACATTTAAAGAAATGTCATCAATATTTTCACTTTAACATTATAACAATAAGCCTAATTACTGTAAATGAAATCTAATAATCCATGGTACTGGTCACATTCTGCTAGAAAGGTATGAGGATTAAGTGTGCTGACTGCCTGTATCATCCAAGTACACAGGCTGAAGACCATGCCCTCCTCCTTCATGAATGTAATCAGGAGGTGCTGGAAGATGGTGGTGCTCAGAAACTACAGCCCATGTTGATACACAGACCAGAAATTGTATAATCATGCAGTGTCTGTTCATTTTGTAGCCATGAATCAAGATGACACTGTGATGTGAGAACCTGCTCAGAGACTAACACAAACTTATTTAGTATTCTGGAATTTTAGACAAAGCAGTCCAAACACCTCCTTTTCTAGGTACATTTGGGCTTTAGGGGAAGAAAGAAAAATTAACAAAAAAACAGGTAAATAGGCTACTTGGTTCCACTAAAAATTATGATTTCCAATCTCAGAAGGCTTACAATGCCATTAGGTACAAGTCCCAACCACATTCTCCCTCTGATTCTCACAGATTCTTAATGACCTCTATGCCCCTTCTCACCTTACAGAGTAACAAGAACATATAAGACAGCACACAGGTTTTTCCATTAGAAACATCTTATAAAACTTTACTGAAAGTAAATGCTTACTTGAAATGGCTGGTTTTGAACTTGATATCTCTCCAACAAAGATCAGCTCATCATCATCCTCATCCTGCTTTTCTTCTACTTTTTTCTGCCATGGTTCCAGTTCTTCTTCTTCACATTCCATAAAGAGTTCTGCCATTTTTGAATTATCTAATTTTCAAAAGGAGAGAAGCAAATCTTATTTTTAAAATACTTTTTGCAACACATAGTATATTTAATGTGTACTTTGATAATCCTAGTAGCAATTCTGAATTGATATTTGTAATCAGTAAGTAGTAGCAAAATTAAGAAAAATCAAAATTCAATCTCTAATATCTAAATTAGTAAAATTATGCTAGCTAGATAAATAATGGATTACAATAGTTATTTACAGCGGCCAACAGATTTTAGGAACACTTAAATCAAATCAAACTGAGTTTTAGTTTTATAACTAGAATATGATTATATCTATGAAAAGGACTGTCTGTATGTATTATCTTAACCCCTTCCAAACTCCTACATTAACAAAAATGGATAAGCAAAGAATAAGAGGCAATAGGTGGGAGATATAATAGAAAAACTGAACCAGATTGAGGGATACTAGGCACAGAGCAAAGCAGGAATGTGGTGCTACAATGAAAATAGAGAATACTAAGCGAGGCTTATTCCATCTTAGAATAGATCTGGAAATTTCTCACATGAAGAAACTAAGCAAAGAGCATGCTGTGAATACCACCAAGCTACAAGTGCTGACAGAGCAAATAATCATTTTGGTGCTTCATTCTTAATAAGGATGTACAACTACTGATCATCAGAAATACGACTAAAACATCCAATGTGAAAGATAAAAACAATAAAACAATAAAATGTCTTAAAGAAAACTGAGACAATATATAGGGCAGGAAAAAATTAGAGAGAATATAATTAACACTTTTAGAGAAATAAGATAAGAAAGCTATTACAAGTAACATTCAGAAACAAAAAGATTATAATAATATAGCCAAAAATCAGTAAAAAATGCCAAAGTGAGTAAATGTCCCATAAGTGGAACTAAAATATATATATTACATACACACAGTGGTGAGCAAAAGTAGGATTACTGTTGTTTGTATAGAAAATAACATAATAAATAATAATATAAGAATAAACTGTTCTGCGTACTTACAACTGTAAACCTATATTTGCCTACCTATATTTCTACTTTTAACTCAAAATTAAGAGGTACTATTTGTGTGTATTGGCAAATCAATTTCAAAGTTATAACTCACCTAATAAAAGTTCCAGAAAAAGAAAAATAGAAAAAGTAGAGGGAATCTAAGCAAATGAAAAAATACAAGAAAAATTCCAAGTTCTTAAGGATATAAATCTCCAGATAGAAAGGGTTCACCAGCACCTAGCACAATAATTAAGAAAAGAAACATACAGTTGAAGGACATATGGTGAAATTTCAGAATGCTGGAGATAAGGGAATATTGTGATATCTGAGAGAATGAGAATGGAAAGAGAAGTTAGAATATTGTTTTCACAAGTCTTCGTAAAAATAAATTTCAATTTAGAATTGTATAACCAGCCAAGATTTTCATTAAGCATAAGGTATATATTTTTATCAAGAATAAAGGCAAGAAACATTAGACAAAATTTACCCCCATTCATCTGTTCTTCTTATAAAGAATCCACCAAAATATGACACTTAAAAAGGAGGAGCCCTGGCCAAGTGGCTCAGTTGGCTGGAGCATCGTCGTACTCCAAAAAGGTTGTAGGTTCAATTCCCAGTCGTGGCGCTTATGGGAGGCAACCAATGGATGTTTCTCATTTCTCACATCAATGTTTCTCTTTCTCTCTCTCTAGAATAAACATATCCTTGGATGAAAATTTAAAAAAGAAAAGGGCCTGGCTGGCGTGGCTCAGTGGTTGAGCATCAAACTATGAACCAGGAGGTCACGGTTTGATTGTGGGTCAGGGCATCTGATTGGGTTGTAGGCTCAATCCTCATTGTGGGGCATGCAGGTGGTAGCTGATCAATGATTCTTTCTCATCATTGATGTTTCTATCTCTCTCTCCCTCTCCCTTCCTCTCTGAAATCAATAAAAATATTTTTATTATTATTTTTAAAAATATATATATTTTATTGATTTTGTACAGAGAGGAAGGGAGAGGGATAGAGAGTTAGAAACGTCGATGAGAGAGAGACATCGATCAGCTGCCTCCTGCACACCCCCTGCTGGGGATGTGCCTGCAACCAAGGTACATGCCCTTGACCGGAATCGAACCCAGGACCCCTCAGTCCGCAGGCCGACGCTCTATCCACTGAGCCAAACCAGTCAGGGCAAAAATATATTTTTTAAAAAAGAAAAGAAAAAGGAGGAAGACCAGGATGCAGAAAACATGATATTTAACACAATACAAAGACAAAACAAAGTCCCAGGACAATCGCTGTTCAACAGGTCTAGAGAGTAACCAGGCAATGTAGAGCAGGAGAACATTACTCCCAGGAGGAATGTCTCCAGGAGAAAACACACACACACACACACACATACAATTGATAGATTACAAGTTTTACCATGTAGAAAATTGAGTTGAGAGGCTACAGAAGGGTAGACTTGGCTAGAGACCTTAACTAAATTTAGCAAATTTTAAAAAGTAAAAAGTTTAAATTGATGGCTATATTTTTTAAAACAGAAAAAAGTAGTAAATGTATCTATAACATATAATACCATAGTACTATGCTCATCAGAGAAGAAATTTATTAAGGTTATTATAATAAAAACATTAAATAGGATTTAACCAAAAATTGAGCTATATGTACAATGGGAGATGCTTAGAGGGAAGGATGATATAAGAAACCTAAAATTTTCATAGTACTTAATAAAGAAAATCATTAGATAATGCCAAAAACTTATGATTCAAGAGACAACATTATGTATACATGTGTTTTTAAATGTTATAAATATGGAAGTGAGGATTAGAAAACAGCTAAACTAATAATAGTGGGTGCCTTGAAAAAACATGGGAGACCCAAAACACATGCATACCCATGTGCACAACCCTTTCTCTTGTTCTTTTACATCCTTCAGAAACAATGGTTATGAAATTTATAATTTTCAGACTATCTGTCTTTATGTACTAGTTTTGTTCTGGTTTAAAAAGTTTTGAGGGAATACTTAACTAATATGATGGCAATATGGATGGATAGAAAGGGTGCTAGGTATGTGGAATGAGATGTGGATAGGGAACAACTAAATAAAATTAAAACAAAGCAAAATAATTCCAGCGTTCTGCTCTAGACAATAATATCTTTTTTTAAGACAATGATATATGTACTTCATTTTTAAATGCAGTGATTTCTAAAGGTAATATTACTATGTTAAAATAATATCATTTCTACTTTTAACTCAAAATTAAGAGGTACTATGTAGCTCTGGCCAGTAACCTCAGTAGTCAGAGTACTGACCCAAGCACCAAAGGATTGTGGGTTTGGTTCCAGGTCAAAGGAAGGTACCTGGGTTGAAAGTCTGATCCAGGTCAGGGTGTATGCGGGAGGCAGCCAATCAATGTTTCTTTCTCTTTTTACCCCCTACTCCCCACACACCCCCTCCCTCCCTCCCAACTCTCTAAAAATTCAATGGAAAAAATATCCTCAGATGAGAATTAACAATAAAAAAGGTGCTATGTAAATATGATTTGGGGAGTGCATATAAAAGAAACACCTTAACATATTGGTCTTATTTTTTAAAATCCTTAATATAATTTCCTCTTTTATACAGGTATGCCAAAATCATTTCTTGGCATAAAGTTACTTCATGGTTAGTAGTCCACCTACCATAAAAGAAAACAAACAAACAAAAAACCTTCCCACCCTCCCAAATATAACCAATTTTATGAACTGATCCCTTTCTTTTCTAAACTATACTTTAAAAAATATACATATACACGCAGAATGCTTTAAGTCAAGCATGTGAAACTCGTGGCTGGCGACCAGCCATGAGTTTCACATGCTTGCTCTAAGTAAAATTAAAAAGTAATTTATTGTTTAGCATTTGCATATTCTGAATACTTTGAAAATATGATCCTCATTTTGTCCCTTGAAGCCCTCATTTGTACTGCTTCTTCCATCTATAATATCCTTCCTCCTTACCTTAGACTGTCCACATTATTTAAGTATAGTAGACAGAGCATGAACTTGACATCAAATTGAATAATTCAAATCTTCATTGCACCACTTCTAATCATATGACTCTGGAGAAATTGCTTGGATCTGTTTCCTCACTTCTAATAATGGTATAATATCAACCTAATTGAAGTGGTAAGGTAAATTTATGAAAATGTCATACAAAGTACCTAACTTCACGCATATATTCAACAGAATATTAATTCCCTACCCCTTCCCAACTCTTGGTTCAATTAAAATTTCCTCAATAAACCATTAAACCTTGTTTTTCTTCTGCTCTTACTACATTGACAGGCTATTGCATGCAATTCAAAATTTACCATACATGATCTCAAAGTGGTCACTATTAATGTGCTTGAACTATACATGTCTTACTCCAAAATAAGCTCCTTGACAGTGAAGAACACATTTTCTTCTT
Source organism: Murina feae (assembly GCA_004026665.1). Lineage (NCBI taxonomy): Eukaryota > Metazoa > Chordata > Mammalia > Chiroptera > Vespertilionidae > Murina > Murina feae. The sequence continues at coordinate 13,247 of PVJC01005142.1, read as the reverse complement.
CCTTTGTATTTCCTCTTACACACAGTAGTCTACTGGATATGTACTAGGCACTTAACATACGATAATTTACAAGCTAAGAAACTAAAAAAAGTCAGGCAGTGCTATCTTTTACAAAACAGATCCAGAGACAATGAAACATGCAATAGACTGCCATATTTCAGAGGGAAGGGGAGAGGAGGGAAGAGATTAATCAAAGAACTTATATACATAGCCCATGGACACACTGTGTAGGGAAGGCCAGGGGAAGGGTTGGTAGAGGACAACTGTAATACTTTTAACAATAAAGATTACGAAAAATTAAAAAATGAGGGAGACTCATGTATACTGATAATTAAAAAAATCATTTACATCAATGTTTATAGATTTCCCTCATTGTTTTAACTAGGTACTGCCACTGTCAATATATTTCAAGGTATATTGTTGAATAAAATTAAAGGCATATAAAGTATGATTTTATTTAGAAATAATTTAGTTTGCCTATATATAAAAAAGTTTGATTATGTATACAACACCAATATTAGTAATTATCTCTGGAGGTGAAGAAACATTTAATTTCTAGTTTACTAACATTTTTATTGTATATTGTTCTTTTTTACTCTGAGTATGTATTATTATAACAGATGTGTTTTTTTAAATGTGCCCACCTATACTTTTCTTACCTTTTCTCATGAAGCAAGGTATCACTTGCAGCAGCAATACTTACTTTTTGGTTGAAAAGGTTTATTGTCATCCATCAAGTTGTAGAGTCACCTAAGCACCAATATATAACAACAATCAATTTTATGAGTCACTAACACCAAATATTGGAACATAAAATTGGGATTCAGAAATCTTTGAGTCTGATTTTGATCTCCAGCAAACTCACCATGTGACTCCAGACAAGGTAGTAAGTTAGGTCTTAATTTTCTGACCTATAAAATAAACATACCTACTATTAGAGTGGATTTGTTAAATTAGATGTATACACATTTAATATTTTTCTCCTGTGGAAACCTTACCTTTTAAGTTTGATGTGTTTGATATACACACATGCTACTTACTTTCCATATTTGGTTCATTTCTGAATGAATGCAAATTTAGTAAATAGAATGTTGAATGTACAAAGCATTTATTACTTGAAGAAATTTAATAAATTAAATTACAAATAATCTATGAAAGACACCCTTTTATAAAAATGAGTATCACCCTTCAATATGTCTTATTAAATGTGAATTTTGAAATGCTAAGTGACATTAATCTTTAACTGTTACTTATTCCTTCATATCATAAATAAATGTAATTATTATACAAAAGCATGTTCAAATAAATTTTTAGTTTACTTTTTTTGTTTCTTATCAATGATGACTAAAAGGAACAGAAAAGTAACTGGATAAATTTCATCATAGATTGATTTAAAAAATTACTCATTGCCTTCTGTGCTCAAGGTAATGTGCTCAGTTCTAGAAAAATAATTAAGATGAATAAATCATAGGCTTGCCATCAAAAGTCTACACACTTATAGGTCTACTAGAGGCTTGTTGCATGAAGATTCACGCAATAGGCCTTCCTTCCCCTGGCTGCCAGCACCGGTTTTCCTCCAGCACTCAGGACCCAGGCCTTTGGTCCAGCCGCAGCAGAGAAGCCAAGCCTCTTCAGTCTTCAGTAGTCTTCACGCAGTGTCTGCATATGCAAATTAACTGCCATCTTTGTTGGGTTAATTTGCATACTCATTCTGATTGGCTGGTGGGCATAGTGGAGTGACACAAATTTGCATGTTTCTCTTTATTAGTGTAGATGATTCTTTAGGCTTTTATAAAAGGTGGCACATTAAACATTACCAAAAATTTTGCTTTCTTTAAAACAGGAATTTGTGTTCAGAATTTTCATGTTCATATTTTACATATAAAATAAACATACTTAAAACTATTTCAGTTATAAAATTTAAAAAGTAAAAAAAAATTAGACTTCAGAAATCTGACTATTAGGATAAACAGCTAATTGAGTCTTCACATTTGTCTTTATCCGCAGACTGAAAAAACAAGCTTTCCTAGTTTTTCCAATTCCAAATTTAACCTGAACTAGACCAAAGGGGAAATAAACTAATTTAACTCTAGAAGAAGTTACTGCTATAAATGTTAGAATCTCTAGTGATTCACTACATAAGTAAATTTCTGTAATTCTGAGGTTTGACTATTAAATCTTTTCAACTCAATTATTTGAATAGTTATCACTTGTCCTGCAACTAGAATTAAGGTAATGCACATGTCAAGTAGATAAATACATGGCAATTCTTGCTCAGCATGAAGGACCTACTATAATGCCAAGAATACAGAATATTTTTAAGAGTCACAACTGTACAGCCCATGAGACTCATAAAGAATTCTTTTATTAGATGATCATATAAAATATATATTGACACAAATATCTTAAAATTAGTACTAAATGTACAAATAGTATATATAGACATGTCCTATCTACTGCCTATGATTATGGAGATGGCTTTTGGGGCCCATAGCAGCCACCAAGGAGTCTCAATTAATACATTCACAAACACTCTAAAAAGTCAGAAATACTCAGGTGCCATTTAGAACCACAACTTCAGTCTAAAGCTGTGCTATCCAATAAGATAGCTGAACCTTCCAAAACTATCACCACAAAAAAGCTCTTAAGTCATCACTTCAGAGTTTTGATTCCAAGGCAAGGAATTCTGTGGGAAATCTGTTAGAGAAATGCAGCAAAATGTGCAGCAAAATGTGCAGTGAGAACCTTGGTGCTCCTATAATAGCAACTCCAAAGGGTGTCTAGGTTATGCAACTCAGAGTTGGCATCAAAATAGGCTGAAGAGTAAAGACCTTTCCATTCCAGCTCTTGACTCAGAGATACTATGCCCATGTTTAATATACTGTTCCTATGGGGGTGGGGGAGGATGAATCGCAAGTAAATGAATCTCAAGTAAATGACTTCCAAGTAACTGACAGACAACTCTTGGAACACAACCATTCAGTTTTTGGAGATTGCCTTTAAGTAGTTGCAATTACTATTTAGATATTTTTTTTCAGATTTAAATATTTAACATTCAACACTCTTATAAGAGTTCATCCTACAATTTTTTTAAAAAACAATGGATTAAAATAGTTCAAATGGTAAACTGTACATTATGTGCATTTTATCACAAGGAAAATACTTAAAAATGTAATGGATACCATTTTGCACGCACTAGGATGGCTATAATAAAAAAAGACAAATAATAACAAGCATTGGCAAGGATATGGAAAAAAGGGACACCTCATACACTGCTGGTGGGAATATGAAATTGTGCAGACACTGGAAAAACACTTTGACAGTTCCTCACAAAATTAAATATAAAGTTACCATATGACTCAGCAATTCCAATCTTGGCAAGAGAAAATTGAAAACATATGTCCACACAAAAATCTGTACACAAATATTCATAGCAGCATTATTGATAATGACCAAAAAGTGAAAACAATCCAAAGTCTGATTGATGAATAGATAAACAAAATGTGACATACCTATACAATGAAAGAATATTCAGTCGTAGAAAGGAATGAAGTACTGATACATACTATGATATGAATAGATCCTGAGAACATTTTAGTAAGTGAAAGAAGCCAGTCAAAAAGACCACACATTGTGATTTCATTTATATGAAATGTCCAGAAATAACCAATTAATAAAGACAGAAAGTGGAATAGTAGTTGCTTAGGTCTGGGAGAGCTGGGGGTAGAAGGGGTGTGACTCTGAATGGGTATGGGATTTCTTTTGGGGGTGATGAAAATATTCTAGCCTGGCTGGCATGGCTCAGGGGTTAAGCCTTGACCTATGAAGCAGGAGGTTATGGTTCAATTCCTGGTCAGGGCACATGCCGGATCCCCTGTGTGGGGCATGTGGAGGCAGCCGATCAATGATTCTCTCTCATCATTGATGTTTCTATATACCTCTCCCTCTCCCTTCCTCTCTGAAATCAATATATATATTAAAGTAGTGGCCATCTAAAAATACTCTAAAATTCATTATGGTGGTGTTTGCTCAACACTGAATATACTAAAACCAATGAATTGTACACTTCAAATGGGCGTATTATATGTTATATGAATGATCTCAATAAAGCTGTAAAAATAAACACACACACACACACACACATCACATTTTCTCTATTCATTTATCTGCCCATAGATGCTTAGATTGTTTACATGCATTGGTTATTGTAAATAATGCTGCAATAAACATGGAGGGGGGTGTGTAGGTGTAGGTATCTTTACAAGTTAATATTTTTGTTCCCTTCGGATAAATACCCAGAAGTGGAATTGCTGGATCCTATCAGTGCTCATGCTTTTGTCTGTATTTACTACTGCATTGTCATCAAGTACTGTAACTTTAATTGATGCTGACTAATTAAAGATCAGAGGGAGAGAGTATTTAAATAACACATTTAGCTATAGAAATGAAGGTATTGAAAAGGTTCAAATAGAAAAATCTTGCTGTTGTTTAGACAGATATGAATTATAGATATGAAAAACTAAAAAATAGGCAGTGACTTTGTTTCATAAAAATATATTATTCGTTCAATGCATTAACATTGATTCAAATAGCATTGCTTTTCGATATATAAAAATCTATTAGTACTGTGTTTTCACCATCAAAACTTATGATCTTGTTCTTTCCTTCTTGCCTTTGTATAAAGCCACAAGAGAGACAGTGGCTACTTTGACAACCTTAAAGCGGACTACAGAAATGTCCCCAACAGCATGACCTTTGCAACCAAAGCCAGCAAACAGAACATCATTTTCCTCAATAAAATTCAAACAGTCATCATTAGGTACAAAGACTGTGATTTTTGGGGGGCCATATTTGATCAGCTGGACCCTGACACACATCTTAGAAGGGTATATTTTATCCACTAGGGGAAATGTCAAGTAAAAAGCTGTAGTACAATGATGAGAACACTGGACATGGGCGGAATAAATGAGTGTGAATTTGGAGTCTGCCACTTTCTGGTCGCCAAACCTACAGAATGCTTAATTAACCTCTTTGAGCTTAGTTTTTCTGTAAAATGGAAACAGTTATACATACTGAGAAGATAAAATAAAGCACATGAAAAATTATTGTGCAGTACTTTGCACTAAAAAGAAAACAAATTCTAGTTTATGTAAAGAGCTGTTAAAATACTGTCACAAATAAAGAACACCAGACCCTTCAGTTCAAGGGTTGATGCTCTAACCACTCAACACACCAGGCAGGGCTAGACACACATTTTTAATACAAATTACTGAGTAAACTATCTTCTTGAGTCATTATTTAAAACAACCTGCCTAAAACCAAATATATTTAAGTCCCTTTTGATGTAGGAAGACAGAAAAAATATTCAGTTATATATTTAAATAATGAATAAGTCATAAATATTTCTGACCTTTCAAGTTACTTTTGAAATGAAAAAAGTATTTTAAATATAAATTTCCAATATCTTGCCCTGACCGGTTTGGCTCAGTGGATGAAGCGTCGGCCTGTGGACTGAAGGGTCCCAGGTTCGATTCCGGTCAAGGGCATGTACCTTGGTTGCGGGCACATCCCCGGTGGGGAGTGTGCAGGAGGCAGCCAATTGATGTTTCTCTCTCATCGATGTTTCTAATTCTCTATCCCTCTCCATTCCTCTCTGTAAAAAATCAATAAAATCTAATAAAAAAAAATTTCCAATATCTTATCTGTCATTAAAACTATGGATTACTTTTTATTTACAAAAATTTTTATTCATTTAGGTATTTCTTTTTTTCTATTGGCAGCAAACATATTTTTAGATGGCTCTAAAATGTCCTCTTGAATAAAGAGAACAAATCAGAGAGAAGAGGAGGTACAGAATTATATATTCCTTTCCCCTTACTCATCTCTTCAACTAAAAAAAAAGTTGATGCTGAATAATAAAACACTGGGCTGAAGAAAATGGGATTAGACTAGAAAACTTAACTGAGGAAAATAGGTTGAACAGGGGAAGCTGGAATTTGGAGCCTTTCAACATCAAAACTTTTTTCAATGGATTATTCTCCAACTTTTCAACATGGTTGGAAATAATAATATTATTTAAATATTAAAAAGTTGAAAAGATCTGAAATATTAAAAATAAAAATTTAAAGGAAAGAATTGAAAATTTCTCTTTTTTAGGGGGGGGGGCGGTGAGCCTTCTTTATTCTCTTTAACCACTTCACTGCAATGAAAAGCAGGGCATGATACAGTAAATTGAACATTGGCTGAAGAGTTAGAAGATCTAGGTTTAAGAACCAGATATATAAATTCCTACCCATTATGACTTCCATAAAGTCTTCTACTTGAGGCTGTTTCCTCACCTTCCAAATAGTTCTATCAACACCTCAAAATGGGTAATAATCCATGAAATATACAAATTCAGAATACTACTATAGTGGAATCTGTACCAATGTTGAAACATCGAGGGCATATAACCCTAACTTAATTTCATAAGCCAACCAGTACGTTCATAGGTTCAGTAAAATTCATCCTTAAGGAGACAGTTTGAGTTTTCACAGTAATCCCCAAAGCAGGACATCTCACAAATGCTAAGAGAAGACGTTTGTAGTTTAAAGCATTATTTCTTGGTTTCAATTCTATATTTAATGGCACCAAAAGACACTAAAACTCACAGACCAAAACAAAAGGCAAAATTTAAGTCCAGCCATTAAAAATAAAAACAACGGGAAAAAAATCTTTGCAAACAAAGAGAATCCCTTGAAGATTTCCTGTGCTTGCAGAAGCTGGTACACTTAACATTTTATTCTAATTTCTCCTTTTAAAAAAAGCATTAAAACTTGAGGTAAGTTAGAAGGAACTCCCTCCTCATCTAGAGAAGGATAAAATCTCAGAATGAGATAATTTTTTCCATTAAAGTAAAACCTGCAAAGCTCATTGTTAATAAAAAAAAATGTGTCTCTTAACTCCACGTTTCTTCTCGGAGCTGCTCTCTTCTAGACAATAACGGAATGGAGCGAGATTTCTATGAGGAGGAGCGAAGTCCCTTTGGCGAGAACAAGGATGTGAGCACTCGACGACCAGTAATCTGGGTGGGGGGAAACCTACACGTAAACGACGAGCCGCAGGGCCTCCGAAGCCTCAAAGTTCGGAACCTTCTTTGGTCTCTTTTAGAGAATCAGGGGTAGGCGGGTCTCATCAGACCTCGACTAAAAACGTACAAAAGACCGAAGGGAGTTGTCTCCAGAAGGAAAAGCCAAAAGCTGTCTGGGGACGGACCGCCACGCACAGGCCCCAGAGGATAAAGAGGCAGTGGCGGCAACCCGCGCGACCACGGCCTGAGCTGCCCGCCAAACGCCGCCGCCGAACAGCTACCTTCCCCAGATCCCTCCCCCGCCAGCGATGGCGCAAGATGGTGGCCCACCCGGCACCGCGCCACCGCGCCACTCCGCCGTCCCCTCCTCCGCGCGCCCTGCACGATCCCGGACTCGCGCCGCATCCAGACCCTCCGCCTCCCTCCCTCACCTGCAGGCCACCGACGCCGTCCTCAGAGCCAGGCGGTCGTCGCCGCGAGCGACAGCCTCCGCCCGCTTCCCTGAGGCGAAGGCGGGGGTGGCGGACACTTACCGCGAGCAGAACCGGTCGGCCAGACTGGGACTCTGAGGAGGAGAAAGGAAAGGAGGAAAAAGGAGGAGCGCGAAAACCCTGGGCGGCGGCTACTGCCACAGCAGCCACCCCAGTGCCTATCGGCGCCGAATGAGCTGCCCAGACCGAGGCGGCGGTATATAGCTAGGCGCGCTGCCTCATGGGTAGACGGCAGCTCCTCCGTCTCAGGCCCCCAGCTCCTGCCCCTTCTCTGCTCCCCGCTCCAGCCCCTTCTCCAGCCCCCGCTCGGGGCCCCCGCACATCCGGGCTTCTATGATACTTTGCTAAACGATTTGGGGGGCGGGGGGGCTCGTGCATGTGCACGGCCTTATACAATCTGGAACGCAGCGCCGCTTTGACATGCGCGGTGGGCTGCGGGTCGCTGGCTGCAGGCTGCGAGCCAGAGCGAAGTACTGAACGCTGAGGCCCTTTCCTCCGCGACCCGCGTAGTGATTCCAAAATTCGGGCTGCCCACAGTATCTAAGCACATGAAAACGTGAATGTTAGATCCTCCCTGTGTGTAAGAGATAGACACACCATTAAAAAAATACTATAGCCCACCGGTGAAGACCTCAGCTTGGTGAATAAAATGAATAAAAATCAGGCTGATTTCACTGAATTTGTTTTAAACATACGGTTTTGCTTGCACGTTATTCTTGTCATATAGACGTCTATAATAGTCATTAAAATGTTAAAGGCCCCAGCTGGTTTGCTCAGTGGATAGGACGTCAGCCTGCGGACTGAAGGGTCCCTGGATGAGTCTCTCTCATCATTGATGTTTCTATCTCTCTCTCTCTAGCCCTTCCTCTATGAAATCAATAACAATATATAAAAATAAATAAATAAAATAAAAGCTGTTTAGCAAAATAAGAAAAAAATGTTAAAGAAAAAATACGTTTAGCAGAAAAACATTTGCCAAGACACTGCTTGCACAAATATTTTCTAAGCATTGTGTTTTGAACGGTAAAGAAAATTTCCCTTTTCAATTTACCTCACAAATTCTTGTGGCAATAGTGGCCATTCTGTCAAGAGTTAACTCAGACTGAAAACCTTGCCATAATAGTTCCTTAACGCATACGCAAGTTCAGTCACTGAATCCTGCCAATTCTATCTGAGCTAGTTCTTCTTTCTTATCCTTACTTTCTTTCGCTACTGACCCTGAAAATCAGCTTTACAAGAAAAGACAGCAAATAATAAAAATAAAAAAAAACACGTAAAGTTAAAAATTGGAAAATATTCCAGCATTTATAGATTCCCCTCCTACTCCCCCTTCCCGCGCGCACAGCGCGCGGGCACAAACACACACACACACTTCAGGGCAGGCGGATAAGGCCAGAACTTTCTCCTTTGTTGTCACTAGGAATTGCAAATCTACAGCCCAGTGATGTGGAGCTTTACCTCAGCCCCACCTTCCTAGAGACTGCAAAATCCCAACGCACTCCCTCTTCCTCTCAAGCCAGTCCAGATCTGTTTAGATCCCTTTCTTTCCCAGAAGCCCTAGACTAATAAAATTTACCTCAGATTCTCTCGGTGTATAGTGTCAAGAGCCTGCACAAAGCAACTAAAATTAGGAGGGGAGTGGGTAAAACATGCCTCAGTGGGATGACCAGAAAACATTTATAAGCGAAACCAAAATTTTAATCCTATTTGTTCCGTTTTAATATGTTTTTATTGATTTTAGAGAAGGAGAGAGAGACAAAATACTAATGATGAGAGAGAATGATTGATCGGCTGCCTCCTGCACATCCCCTACTGGGGATTGAGCCCACAACCCAGGCCTGTGCCCTGACCAGGAATCCAACCATGACCTCCTGGTTTATGGGTCAATGTTTAACCACAGAGCCACACTGGCTGGGCTCCAATTTATTCTTTTTTTTCCCCATGAAAAAATATAACAGTCAAGAAGACCCAAAAACTCTGGTCAGCAAATGTTCTCTCAAAAGAAAATTACCCGAGCTCAGTAGTTAGAGAGAAGAGGGTTTTGGGTTTGATTCCTGCTCAAGGGTATATAACTGGGTTATAGATTCAATCCTGGCCATGGTAGGGGTGCGTGTGGAAGGCAAACAATCTCTCTTTCCCTCCCTCTCTATCTACCTTCCACTCTCTCCAAAAATTAATGGGGAAAAATCCTTGGGTGAGGGTTAACAAAACAACAACAACAAAGGAAATGTACATGAGAAGCCAAATTATAATAAAAGGGATGCCTGGTGAGAATGGAATTCACACATGGGAAGTTGGATGATTTTGACTACTTTATCTTTAAAACTCTTCCTCAAGTTTCCGTTGTTCTGTTTCTCATCCCATCCAAAACAAAGATATCAAGCCCAGCTGGTGTTGCTCAGTGATTGAGCATTGATTTATGAACCAGGAGGTCACAGTTCCATTCCTGGTAGGGGCACATGCCCAGGTTGCAGGTTGTGGGCTGGATTCCTGGTAGGGGGCATGCAGGAGACAGTCAATCAATGATTCTCTCTCATCGTTAATGTTTCTATCTCCCTCTTCCTTCCTCTCTGAACTCAATAAAAATATATTTTAAAACAAAAGCACACACACAAAACCCCCCACATGTCAAGTAGTATATCTGATAGAGTAACCAAAGTTCCTGGGAATGTATATTTATTCTGAGTGGGTCTTTTAGAGGAATTGCCTCCACAGAACACTTTAGTGAACTAAAGAAATTGAATGCTGGAAAGACAGGAGAGTTAGCTCTAGAAACACTTGGTATATAGCAATAATTAAAATCATAGCTAAAAATTATATAGCATTTTTTGTGTACTAAGCACTATTCTCAGTACTTTTTTTAAATTGATTTTTTACAGAGAGGAAGGGATGGAGATAGAGGGCCAGAAACATCACTGAGAGAGAAAACATTGATCAGCTGCCTCCTGCACACCCCACACTTGGGGATGTGCCCACAATCAAGGTACATGCCCTTGACCGGAATCGAACCTGGGACCCTTCAGTCCACAGACCGACGCTCTATCCACTGAGCCAAACCAGGTAGGGCTCTTCTCAGTACTTTTTAATATCAATTATTTCATACAACCTTATCAGGAAAGTACTGTTTTTTTAATATATTTTATTGATTTTTTTACAGACCGGAGGGAGAGGGATAGAGAGTTAGAAACATCAATGAGAGAGAAACATTGATCAGCTGCCTCCTGCACACTCCCTACTGGGAATGTGCCGGCAACCAAAGTACATGCCCTTGACCAGAATCAAATCCGGGACCCCTGAGTCTGCAGGCCGACGCACTATCCACTGAGCCAAACCTGTCAGGACAAGGAAAATACTATTTTTATCATCTCCATACATAGATGGCACAAATATAGTAAATACTTTGTTTGCAGTCACACAACACAAGTGATAAAGCCAGGATTTGAACCCAAGTATTTATATTCTGTAATCTTAGCCATTATAGTCTCCTATCTCTTTAGATTTTAGATTTAAATCATATGTTAAATGAATGAATAAATGTAGAGGTAGTATAAGAGACTAGGATTAAAGATTCTTGGGGACATATAAATTAACAGGGGATATCAAACAACACTGCCTTCATGTAGAATAAGTACAATAGGGTACATACTTACCAGAATGAATCTTCCATTAAGAAAAAAATCACTCCTGGCTGAGTTTGGCTCAGTGGATAGAGCATCGGCCTACAGACTGAAGGGTCCTGGTTTTGATTTCAGTCAAGGGCACATGCCCAGGCTGTGGCTCGATCTCCAGTAGGAGATGTGCAGAAGGCATCCAATCACTGATTCTCTTTCATCATTGTTGTTTCTATCTCTTCCTTACTTTCTGAAATCAATACAAATATATAAAAAAAGAAAGAAAAAGTCACTCCTATTATAAATTTTGGTGGAAGTAACACATTTAGTTATCTATGTCTCTAAGATTCTGGTTAAGGCCTTTCTATGTTCCTCACATTTGTGATTAAACCACTTTAGCACTAGAAGGCTCTTGAATAAATCTCCAAGATGATTCACCCACATATATAATTACTAGGTAAAGAGTTTTCACACTCCTCTGGTAACTGCAGGCAGAGATTGACAACCCTTCAGAGTTGAAAGTTTAAAATTTTTATAATCAGTACTTTGCATATGCTATATTTTAGAGAGGGGAACAAAAAATACAACCTTTTTGGTGTATGGAACAACACTCCAACCAACTGAGCCACCTTGCCAGGCACGATTGAAGATTTTGATAGAAAAATGAAGTGCATATTTTGTGATTTACTTTCATCTTTCTAGACTCAAAATGGAAAAGAGTCTTAAGAGTTAAAACTAGATGCAGGGAGAGCAATTAGGATGCAAATTATGTGGCCTTAGTATCTGCTTTCTTTCCCTACACAAAATGTATCCAGGGTTCCTCCATGTGGTAGCACCTGGTAGTACTTCATTCCCTTTTATGGTTTTACCTCATTTGTTTATCCATTCATTCGTTCATGGACATCTGGGTTGTTTCTACTTTTTCCCTATTAAGAATAATGCTACTATGAACATTTATGGAAAAGTTATTGTGTGAACATGTTTTCAGTCCATTAGGTATATACTTAGGTGTGGAAAGAAACTGTTTGCCCAATCCAGGACCACCACATTTTACACTTACAGTTCCTTGAAAGAATTTTAGATTTTTAAGTCCTACATGTAGATCTTTAATCTCTTTTGAATTGATTTCTGCTTATGGTATGAAGTAGGGGACAAAATCCTTCTATTGTATGTAGCTATCCATTTCTCCCAGAACCACTGGTTGAAAAGATAATTGCTTTTTCTCATTAGAAGGTTGTGGTACCCTCATTGTAAATCAATTGATCATAGCCTTGGCCTGTGTGGCTTGGCTGGTTGGAGCATTATCTTGTAAATCAAAAGGTGGTGGGTTCGATTTCAGGGCAGGGCATATACCCAGGTTGTGGGTTCGATCCCTAGTCAAGGCCCATGTGGGAGATAACTGATCAATGTTTTTCTTTTCTCTCTCTCTCTCTCTCTTTCTCAAATCAGTAAAAAGAATTCAATTGACCCTAGATGTATTGGTTTATTTCTGTGCTATTTCACTTTTCTATGATTCTATCCTTATGGCTGCATTCTCCTACATTGTTCTTTCTCAAGACAAAATTGCATTTTTGGTGCCATATTTAAGAAATGTGAACAATTCAAAGTCAAATATTTATACATATATTTGATTCTAAGGATATTATAGTTTTAGCTCTTGGAATTAGGTATTTTATTTATTTGGAGTTAATTTTTGTATATAGTAATGTTACCAGATGGGGACTGGCCTGGAATAGGTCTGCCTTAGACCAGTCTATAGTGTGTGGGCTCTTGACTTCATGTAGGAAAGATTTCATAACACAAGTCTAGATGATTTTGAGAGTACATTTATTAAAGCTGGGGACAGTGAAGCAAAGGAAGGAGTTAGGGTAGAAGTCACAGGAGAGAGCCTGGAGGAGCTCTGCTTTGGCTTCCTAGGAATGTTATAGGAAAGAAGTGGGCCAAGGAGGAGCTGCTGTTAGCTCACTTGGAAGTAACAATCACAGTGAAAGAAGTGAGCTAAGGCAGGGCAGCTGTTAGCTCACTGGAAAGTCAGAGAAAGGGGGGCCTTGGAGACAGGATCAGGATCTAAGCCCT
>PVJC01005141.1:31507-60432 GCA_004026665.1 Murina feae | reverse complement strand
GCATGATGTCATGCAAGTCAGAGCTCAAATTTGTGCTCTAGGCATCTGCTTTGCCTCTCCCTATTTCCAGTCCTGATGCCATGACAGGTTCATAGAATTTTAGATAAGCTATCAGTAATTGAATACTTATTATGTGTTAGTCAAAGTTTTAAGTGCTTTATGTGCTTTTAGTACTCTCAGTAACCCTGTGAGGTGAGAACTTCTATCAGTAGTTCCATTAATTTCTGATTGAATTTAGAAAGATTAACAAATGATTTGACCTAGCTGAGCAAAAATTCAAACTCAGGTCTTTGTTTCAAACATGAGCACTTATCTACTGCTCTATGTTGTCCATCTGTATAGAAAAACTTAATTACTTCTTGTTCATTTCTGTTTTACAAAACAGTACTCCTCAGTATGTTAAGTACTCCGCACTGACATGATGCATTTAACTTTTAAGGTGAGTGAATCAGAGGTCTCTGCAGTACCAAATTGAAAATCCACAAACTTGTATGGCTGAGTACCTTAAACTGACTTTGAATCAGAGCACATTCCCACTGACTTTGGTCTCCAGACATTCTGCATGAACTCTGGAAGTCTTGACTATAAATTGATTGACCCATGAAGGATATATTAGTCTAGAAATAGTTCAGTTTAGCAGACTAACATGTCCTCTGTACAGGCCTTACTACTAAAAGACTAAGTAGTTGTCACACCCTCACTGTGTGATGCCCTCACGCTGTCACAAGATGGCTGTGCGCACAGTGGAGGCGGCATTTCCAGGGGGCAGGGCCTGGCAGCCACTCTACCAGCCACTCCACTCCATCAGGCCACTGTGGCCTGATGCACGCAGCCTACCTCTGGGGCAATCCTTTAAGGGGCCCAAAATCCCCCCCCCCGCGCCCTCCAGTGCACAAATTTTGTGCACCGGGCCTCTGGTAGGCTATATATTGTTTAAAATATTTGTCACCATTCTATTTTGTTTCTTAATGTGAATTTTTGTGGACTTCTATTTCTAAATTGTAAAATTTGGAGATTGGACTAGATAATATATAATGGCTGTTTTTGCTTTAAAATTTTAAGGCTTTAATAAGTAAGTTTCTTTTTTTAATTTTGTTTTATTGCTTAAAGTATTACAACACATGTTAGTAAGTTTATTAAATGTATAAGCATGTGACAAGAGTAAGGGTAAATTTGGAGATCTGGAACTGTCTGAGTTCTAGGAAACTCTGGGTTCAAATATCTTTTGCCAGTCCTTATCCTCACTACTGGAGCCATTCACCTTTGTTCTTCAAAATGATTTGTTTGTAATACTTCTGGACTGATTATTTTAGAGTAGTGTTTTTCAAATTGTGGAGAAAGGGATGTTTAAGAGTGCCTAAGAGAGAGATGGGCTGGTAAACTATAGTTACTTAACACATTGGATGAATAAACAGTTTTAGTGTTTTATAATAGTAAACTATTTTATTTGTAAAACAAAGGAACAAACAAACCTGCGTTTTAAAGAGTTTTAAAATCACTTATCTTTCCTATTTATGTGGCTTTTATGAGTCTTTGATGTGGGGAGATCTGACTTATAGAAAGAGATCTGATCTTGTCATTCTAGATTACAATGTACTTAATAGCTAATACTGAATAATTACTATGTGCCATTCATTCACTGTTCCATTTAATCTTAACATCAACCTTAAGAGAGAAATACTGTGGTTATTCCCATTTTGTAGTATATGAGGAAACTGTAGCGCAGAAGTTTGAAAACTTACTCCAGCTCATAAAGCTAGTAAGTGGTAGCCCCAGGATTGAGTCCAAACAGGTGTGGTTCTAGAATCCCTGTGCTTATTGCTCACTGTCCTAATGACAGTGCTGTCAATGTTGGCTGAGTGTAACAGAAACAGTCATATTCCTGTTTTCCTTTAGGTGACATTGTAGATTTTGAAGTTTTCCTTACAACTTTAGCTCTCACCTAATCCTTGATAGAAAAGTCAGTTGTAAGTTTTAAATGAGTATTTATAGAGCATATGTTTAGATCCATGTCTGCATATTATTAGTTAAGGAGCATGTATCTGTGACAGATATACGAAGAGTAACAAAAAATGATAAAGTTAATAGAGCATTTTTACATTTTTTCTTCATGGTTCATTGTGATCTAATTTGCCAATGTTTTCTGTTTTCAGAGATATCTTAGCTCAATTTTCAGGTGATGTTTTTAGTTAAAACCTTTGTTAATAGCTCAGCAAATGCTTATTTGGTCAGACATGTTTACAGAGATGTTGAAGATTGTATCTTTTTTATTGTATCTTGATTTAAAAAACAGGAATCCTTCAACAAGTTAGTGGTATCAGATATTCAAAAATTGTGGCATAACAGTGAGCGTGCCTTTAAGAATTTTATTGAGTAATGTATTCCTTCCAATGAGGTGATAATTTTTTGTGGAATGTGTACTTACTTTGAATGGTTATTTAAAAATGCAAAAATAGCCGTAGCCGATTTTGCTCAGTGGATAATGTAGGCCTGTAAACCAAAGGGACCCAGGTTTGATTCCGGTCAAGGGCACTTGCCTTGGTTTCAGGCTACGCTCTGGCCTGGGCCCTGGTCAGGGCACATGCAGAAGGCAACTAATCAATGTGTTTCCCTCACATTGATGTTTCTCTCTCTCTTTCCACCTCTCTTCCACTCTTTCTAAAAATCAATGGTGAAATATCTTAAGGTGAGGATTAACAACGAAAGCAAAAATACAGTGTTTAGTAACTTGGTAAAATGAAATATTTAAATAGAGACTTTATGTTTTGATTTAAAAATTGCCTCATCTTTTATTCTAACCACATCCCTTTCAAGTATACAGCTCAGTTTTCGTTCATATTGTAGAAGAAACTAAAGCATAGAGAGGTGAAGTGATTTGATCAGAGAGACATGTTGGTTTATGATTGACTGTACCAGTATGTGGACCCTTGCTTACAAATTTTAATTCTTACGCTCTTTTCCCATACCTCTCTGCACAAATCATCCCTTTGATACTTCGAAGTAGCCTAAAAACAGTTTGGTATATATAAACAAACACTGTGGCAAAGTGTCACATATTACACTTATCATTAATAAGAGATTGTTTCCAGATGTCCCTAAATGCAAAATACAATGAATACAAAATTCAATAAATCATATTGACAGTATTTACATGTTCAGGGAGGTTGAGTTTCCCATTACCTTATTTAAAAAGAAAACACTAGAATAGAAGACCCTGAATTAGAGAAAATATAATTTGCAAAGGAAGGAGAGAGACATAGATATATCTTGAAGTCTGTCAGCTCATTTTGATCTGAGTAGGATTTCCTACCTTCTTTCTTCCTCTGCCTCACTTTTTCTAGCTTCCTCCTCTAGTCCTTTGGTCGCTTATTTGGAAGTGGCCACAACCTTTTGACATGAGAAGGTCCTAAAAGGTAAATTGTGATACCACATGCTCACCTTTCCAGCCATGTGAAATGGCCAGACTGAGCTACACAGCCTTGGAATAAATTTAGTTTATCTAGGAGCCTGGTGGGTATGATTCATGATGCCAGGTGCTTAAGAAGAAAGTAAGGGGTTGCCAGCTAATTGAAACCTGAAATCAGCTGTTGAGAAGGCTTTCCTTACTAGAATTTGTATAATAGTTTTTATGATCTGATGAGATATTTTTCTTTAAAAAATTGTTCCCCTGAGATTACTTTTGAGCCTAGAGTAGACATTAATACATAATAAATTATTTTTATCACTGAATTTTAGAGTTCAAGGCCTTAAGATGATATAATTTTATCCCATTTCTGTTTCTGATGGGAAACAAGGTCAGTGATTAAGTGAAATTTGACAAAGTTGGAACCGAAAACCCTTGTCTCGGATGTTTAGTTAAACTTAATTTTACCTGTGTCTCTGAGATTGACCTTAGCAGCTAGGTTCTCTGACTCCAGCCATAGTTCTTCCCATTCCATTGGTTTCCAGCCTATTCTCTTCACAAGGTCATCTGGACTATCTGCTAACCATACAGCTCCCTGGACCTTTTGTTGGACATTCTGATTGGGAAGTGTTCGGAATATGTGTTTTTAGTGGGCACTGAAGGGACTGCTATGGCTTAGGTCACCCGACATTTGGGAGCTGTATCACTTGCACTCTTTCCTATAAAGAAAGTTTTGCTTTGTGCTAAAAGTGAGACAGCTTTTCGGATTTTGCTTATGTGTAAATCACGGTTAATCTCATGTTGGAAATGCTTGCACTTTGAAAATTTTGTGAACCATTAAATTATACACAAGTTGTTTCCCCAGGGTCTAAAAAATATTCCAGCAGCCCTAATAAAAATGAGACGTTGGAATTTATAACCTCTGACTTTTAGTTTTATTTGGTGTTCGTGTAAATTTCTATTAGAATTCTGATTTCATTTGCAGTTGTTACTTACATTCTCTTAGCGTAGTAAGAAGAGCTTGGGTTAGCTAGAAGTAAAAACTTGTAAATGTGACTGGGTCCAGACTTTATTAATAGAATTAATTAGATTTCTGTGCTTTTGCTTTGCTAGGCTTGATAATTTGAAAAGTACTAACAAGGCTGATTCAGGTTATAAATTGCCCATCTCTTATCTCGTTAATTTGTTCATTCAATAAACATATATTAATGGTCTACTATATACTTGCTATGTTGATTGTAATATCTCTAATGGGAAAAAGAAAAACTTACAAATGGTAACATAAACACATGGATTCTGTTTGCTGCTAGAATGAATAAACATCTTTTACCTAAATGTTCATGGGCAGGTTGAAGATTCAACCAAAAATAAATAACACTTCTCTCTTTAGGGAGGGAAATTAAAGGAATTATAAGAATTTAGGAACAGTAAGAGGGCTGAGAACTGGATTTGACTATAGAGAAAAACAAGACAAATGGACTTGCCTAGAAACATTTTAAGTGTCAAATTTACTTAGGAAGCTTCTTTTTCACCCCCAAGAACTGCATACATCAGTATCAAAGATTTTCCTTTGTCTACTGTTTTTATTTGTAAGTAAATATATCTTTGGCTCTAGAGTTATCTCATGCCCCAGATGAAGTGAAGGGAGGCTATTTCCGGAAATGCTGATTCTGAGGCTTGAAATATACCCAAGTATAGTTCTTGAAGTGAACAATGAACAAGCTCCTGTTGGTTGGGCAGGGGAGAAACTCCCAGCACTAGAGTTTAGCATTGGAAAGGCCAAGAACCTGTTTTTGGCCATTCTAAACAAATAATAATTGTTTTAAACCCAGCAAGATACTTATCAGGTGTACGGGTTTATAATGCAGATTTTTTCCAATAGATGGATTTACACATATGTTGATACATATGTGATTTGATATGTATGCTATTTCATTGTATTGACAGCAAGCTTCAAAACTTCATATGTCAAATTTGCTGAAGGTGTTAACATCATAGGTATTTTTACACTTAAAAATGTTGAATTTCATGCCAAAAAAAGAGCATTTGGGGGAAGTTCTAATTCATCATTTTGAAGAAAAGTGCTGCTGAAAGTAATTGTATACTTCGGGAAGCTTATGGTGAACCTGATCCATCCCAAGATACTTGTGAATGCTGGTTTAAACGCTTTAAAAGTGATGATTTTGATGTGAAAGACAAAGAATGTCCAGGTCAACCAAAAAAGTTTAAAAACCAACAATTACAAACATTAGTGAATGAAGATGCATGTCAGACTCAAAAACACCTTGCTTAAAGAGTAAATGTTGCTCAGCAAACAGTTTGTGATCATTTACAAGCAATGGGAAAGATTTTTAAAGGAAGGAAATGGGTGCCACATCAACTGAATGGAAGACAAATGGAAAACTGAAAAGTCATTAGTAAAACGTTGCTTCAAGGGCACGAAAGAATTTTTTTGCATCGAATTGTGACTGGTGATGAAAAGTGAGTTTATTTTGAGAATTCCAAACGCACAAAATCATGGGTTAATCCAGGTCAACCATCAACATGGACTGCAAGGCCTAATTGCTTTGGTAAGAAGACAATGGTCTGTATTTGGTGGGATCAGACAAGTGTGATATATTATGAGCTTTCAAAACCAGGTGGAACTGTTAATACTGATCACTACTGACAACAAATAATCAATTTGAACCACACTTTGATCATGGAACAATCAGAATGTGCCAGAAAACACGGCAAAGAAATTTTGCTTCATGGTGATGCACCATCACACACTTCAAAACCAGTTACACAAATTAAAAGATCTTGCCTGGGAAGTATTAAGCCACCTGCTATAGTCACCAGACCTTGCTCTTTCAGATTACCACTTGTTCCAATCAGTGGCACAAGCACTTTCTGAGCAGCACTTCAAAACGTATGAAGAAGGGGAAAATTGAGTCTCTGAATGGTTTGCCTCAAAACAAGAAAAGTTCTATTGGGACGCTATCCACAAGTTACGTGAAAGATGAGGGAAATTCGTACCTAGCGGTGGATGTTACTTTGAATAAAGCACTTTTGATGTTTCTCTTGAAATTATCATGTTTTCTTTTATTACAAAATCCTCATTATTAACTGGTACACCTGGTAAAACTGATTCACCTTGTGTTTGAAATTTGCAGTGCTACTTTGAACATTCAAGGAAATGAGAGGAAATTTTAAATAGGTTGCCTATATTCTAGTTGTTTTGATATTTCCATGTCACAAAGGCTGTTTTTGAAGAAAAAGTTGTTGAAAGGTATACCTTGTATCTAAATAATTAATATCTATAGTTCTGTTTCTTTTTTATATTTTTGTTAATTCTGTGGATGCTAATCACTCAAGAAACAAATCTTACTTTGAAAATGAAAACTTTCACCCCAAAGCAACACATTTGAAATGGGAAATAAATTGTTCTTGCTATGTTGCCATCATACCTACATTAATTTTTATTTATTACTAGCGGCCCAGTGCATGGATTCGTGCACTGGTGGGGAGTGTGGCCTGCAGGGATCAGCCTGCTATGGGAGCACCACTCATCCTGGTTAGCCCAGCTGCTGCTCCTGCTGTGGGAGCAGCCACACATCCCAGTGAGCTGAGCAGTACTCCCACTGTGGGAGTGCACTGACCATCAGGGGGAAGCTCCTGCATTGAGCATCTGCCCCGTTGGTCAGTGTGCATCATTGCAACTGGTTGACCAGTCATTCTGATTGTTACACCTTTTGGTCACTGGGCTTTTATATATATACTAGGGGCCTGGTGCACGAAATTCATGCACGGGGGGGTGGGTGGAGGGCGGTCCCTCAGCCCAATCTGCACCCTCTCCAATATGGAGTTCTTGGGGACTCTCACAGTCCAGGACCTCTGGTTCTTAACCTCTAACCTGCCTGCCTGCCCTAACCACTGTTCATGCCTGCCTGATCCCCCTAAGTGCCCTCCCCTGCCAGCCTGGTCACCCCTAGTAACTTTCTTTCTTAATCTTACCCCCTTCACGCACAATTGTATTTGACTTCCTTATTGGCTTCTTCCTCTCACACAGTTTTTCTCCTTTATGTAACACTTTTCCTACTGACTCATCATTTATAAACTTTTCTTCCCTACTTCTGTTCCATCATCATTCTTCCCATTTTTCTACTACCCTCCTTCTCTTCCCACATTCCTTCTTTCCTTTATCTTTACCCCTGCCCACCCTCCCCTTTTCCTTCTTTCCCACCTTAATTTTTTTCTTCGCTTCCTCCCTCTGACCTGCTTTGCTCCCCCTCATTCCTTCCAAGGCTGCTCCCCCCCTTGGCTGAGGCCTTGGAATGGACCCATAGCTGAGGCCTCTGCTGCCTGGGAATCCATCACGGGGCACACACACATGGAGGCTTAGGTGTGTGCCCCGCGCGATCTCATGATTGATCTGTTCCAAGGCTGCAGCCGAGGGGCAGGGCCAGCTGGCTGCTCCCTGCCCCTTCAGCTGCTGCCTGTGAATTCATCTGCCCTGCTGGACCCCGGCTCCCCGGGGCTGTGACCTCCGCCATCTTGGGTGGGCTAATTTGCATACGGTCGCTCTGATTGGCTGGTGGGCGTGGCTTAGGCATCCCGAAGAAACGATCAGTTTTAATATTGCATCTTTATTAGATTAGATAGCTATAAATTAGCTAGAAATTTTAACCATGGGTAACTCAATTTTTTGAACTTTGGTTTCTGCTCTACTAAAGGAGGAAAGAGGTGACTTTTTAAAATCTTTCCAGATTTGTTATTTAGGGTCAGTAATCTTTAATCAATGGACTATACATGCAAAAACTCACGCCAAAAACCAGTATCCCTTAGAGGGCTGATAATGTGCTGCCTGACTGGCCACTCCCATGTTGAAAAAAAGGAAACTTCTCAAAGGGGCAGGGCCTCAGCGCTTCCTCAGTTCAGCTGACCCTTGCTCTTTAGGTAGCAGGATCTTTTTCTGTTTGGAGTGATTGCAGGTTGTGCATTTAACCATTTCAAATGAATACAGATATAAAAGGTATGACAACATATTTTAACTTAACCTAAAATTAGCAGAACAGTTTAATAAGCCTTGTTGGAATTGGTGGTTTGTTTTTATTTGTTTTGAATTTTGGAGGACATTTATTAAAGCTGGGGACAGTGAAGAAGGAAAGGGCCTAGGATAACAGAAGAAAGACTAGGTGGGGAAATGAGCCTAGGCTGAGCTGCTTTGGCTCACTAAGCAGTCAAAGAGAAAAGGGGCTTGAGACAGGTTCAGGAGGCTTGCCTGGGACAAACTGCTGCTGCCCATTGCTCCCCTAGTCTAAAGCCTCATGGAGTCCCTTAAAGTTTAGGAGATGCATGCCTGTCGGGGAAGAAGAGGAAGAGGGGAAAGGCTAAGGCATGCTCCCAGGAGGGAGAGTGCACTGGAATTGATGGGTTTTAATCTCATGTTAACGCTAATGAAGCTGTGAGTGACCCTAATTTGTTAATGTGTGTTCTGAAAAGTTGTAAATTAATCCAGAGGAACAATTTTAAAAGGTGATTAAGTGTTTTGTGGGCCAGCCAACTATTTAGCCCAGAATGGTGTTGCAATAATATTGTCTTTTTTATGACAAATAGTTGATAGTACTGTACAGTTAGTTTAAAGGAAATAGATAATTCATTTTAAGCATAAAAGTGAACACTTTCTGCATCTTCTTCTGTCTTTATATGCAGGGACAGGCACATGTATTTGAAAGAGTAAAAGACAAAAATGATTCTGTTGAACCTTCTTTAGTGTTTCACTTCTTTTTTACTGAGGTTCTTACAGACTTCTTTCAGTATATCAGCCCTTGCAGGGATGATCCTACTTTTTAAGTGTTATTCTTGACCTCGCCAAGAAACCAAATAACTTTCTTTAAAAACTTGTGTCCATGCTTGGGAGTATTTGAAACACCTGGTTTTTGTGGTGCTGGTTCTCTCATCCCATTTTCTCACAGCAGTATAGTATCCTGACTTCTCCCCTGTGTCATACTCACAATTGTTCACTTTCTCTTTCCTTCCATAGTATATAAACTGCATGAAGCCAGAGACTGTCTAGGCTTATTTACTAGTCTCTGTTAATTACTAGGCCTAATGCTGTGTAGGTAATGAATAAATATTTATTAAATAAGTGAATGATTTATTTTTCTGTCACCCAGTGAGATAGCTTCCCAGGTTTTGTTGACCCTGTCCTGTTGTTTCTTACTTGCTTTTTTCATTGATATAGTAGATGCCTTCTTTTACTATTAAACTGTGTGTACAGTACCTATCATTTTCATTTTGACCAGTTTCTCTGTATTTCAGCCCTATGCTTTGTTCCAAGTTTATTATAAAAAAGTATTCACAATTTATTTCTAAATGGAAAAGTAGGTTACCAAATGGCCTACTAGGTAGTTAAATAGGAACAGTAGGGCCACAACTGATATTTACCTACTTCCTCTTACTTATTATTCGGGTCTTGTGGATCTCTTGTAAAGAAACATGTTTCCCCTGCCTTCAGTTTCTGTTCCGCCATTCTATTTTTAATGCTATGACCAAATAATCTACGTAAATCAATGGTCTGATCAGGTAATGATTTTCTCTTGCCTTAGAATAAAATTTAGGAATTGGCCTTGTTTTGTTGTTCTGTGAAATCAGGGAGCGTACGTCAGCTCAGAAATTGGACAAACTGTCTATGTTTAGAACAACCAGAAATGGAACCAGACTGTTCAAGTAGGTGTTGAGTTCCCCTTCACTGGTCAGGATTTGGAAGGCTAGTTCTCAAATAGGATGGATTATTGGAGAATTTTGAAGCTGTAAGTATTCCAGGCTTTTGATATTATCTTTCAAACTGCTTAGGCCTTTCACAGTCTGGCCCAGGTAAATTGTTAATGATTAGGGCATCTTATTCATCCCCAACTTCATCTTGCAAGCGGTAGGTGCTAAACATATATTTATTCAGTAAATAAATAACTTCTTCTTCTGGTTATTTTCTTGGGTGGGTGAACTCAGGTTCTTTGTTTCCACTTCAGACTTAATTTTATGATGTGGGAGTATCAGATGTGGATTCTAAGTACTGGGATCCAGTGTTGGGCTTCTTTCTGCATGTGTGATCTTGGGCAAATTATTATCTCTGAGCCTTCTTTTTCATGTAAATTTAGAATGACAGTTACTGTAAATAAGTTATAAGGATAGATGCACATGAAAATGTTTCATAATCTGAGAATGCTTTGCAAATGGTAGAAATTACTCAAATTGATGGTTTTGTAACTATATAAATAGGTAAGTCATTACTATTACATTTCCACTTTATAGTTAGGCTTACTTTTTAGCCTAGCAAAAGGAATAAAAATAGTTGCTTTCTCTTAAAAAGCAATGCATTTTCTTAACCCCTCAAGGTAAAATTTCTCTCTTATGTTATTGAATCTTATGTTATTTTAATTCCAGACTACCAGTGTCTGTGGATTTCTTGTTTTAGGTTCAAAAGGTACCACTGGCAGAATTAAGTAACATTTTTTTTCTCCCCAAACAGACCACATTTGGTAGCAATTTTCCAGTTTTAAGATTTGCCTTAAGTTATTTGGTACTTATGTTTTTGTTGTTATTTTTAGATGACAAAATCAGTGAACAATTAACAAAAGGCATTTAATGAAAATATTATACACGTTAATTCTTTATTCTTAATTCTTTACTTGTATTCCATACACACTTACACACTGTACATTTCATAGTTATAAATGTACTAGGAGCCCGGTGCACAAAAATTTGTGCACTGGGGGAGGGGGAGTCCCTCAACCTGGCCTGTGCCCTCTCGCAGTCTGGGATCCCTTTGGGGATGTCCACCTGCTGGTGTGCCTGGCCAGCCTGAGTGAGGGGCCTGATGTCTGTTTGCTGACTGGCCAAGCTCCCCAGTGGGGACCCTCACCCCATGGGGGTGTGGCAAGCCTGGGTGAGGGGCTGAGGGCAGTTTTCAGGCTGGCCACAGCCCCTTCAGTGTTCAGGTCCCTACTGGGGTGCCTGGCCAGCCTGGGAGAGGGGCTGAGGGCCATTTTCAGGCTGCCCACAGCTCCCATTGACCCTCGGAGTCATCAGCCTGGGAGGCAATCGGGTGGCCAGGGCACACACGGGGATCCCCGGAGGCCCATGTGTGTACCCCACAATGATTGATGCCAGTCTGCAGCCTCTTCCTGCCCTGCTCATCCCGCCCACAGCTTCTGCCACTGGTCTGCTTGCTGTTCCCATCCTGCTCTATGGCTAGACCCTGTGTGCCGCTTCTCCCAGGCTGCAGCCTCCACCATCTTGGCTAGGCTAATTTGGATATAGTCGCTCTGATTGGCTGGTGGGCATGGCTTACCCATCCCAAAGAGGCGGTTAATTTTAATATTACGCTTTTATCAGTTTAGACTAGAGGCCTGGTGCACAAAATTTGTGCACTCAGGGGGTGGAGGTCCCTCAGTCCTGCCTGTGTCCTCTCACAGTCCAGGAGCCCTTGGGTGATGTCCAGCTGCCACAGAGGCAGGAGATGCCCCCACCACCGCCACTGCATTCTCCAGCTGTGAGCCCAGCTTCTGGCTGAGTGGCGCTACCCCTGTGGGAGTGCACTGATCACCAGAAGGCAGCTCCTGCACTGAGCGTCTGCCCCCTGGTAGTCAGTGTGTGTCATAGCGACCAGTCATTCTGCCGTTTGGTTTATTTGCATATTAGCCTTTTATTATAGAGGATATTGCATGCAAATGCTATAATTATGCATTTTGGTACTTTTTCGTAGATTGCATATGATGGAATTAGATAAATCATTAATCTGTGGTGCTTCATAAAGAGCTCTTTCTGAGTTCAAGATGAGTGGGATCATGCAACACTTCTTTGTTGAGTAGTACTTAATAAGAGAGATTAGCTGTTAAGAAAGGGCAATTCTTGAATCTGAGAAGGGAAACAGATGTCTCACTGACTAGGACTGCCTTTACAAGTAAGATATATTAATAGTTCTGACTTTCATAAGATAAGGACTCTACTTTGGAAAAGAAAATCACTGGTATCTGTTGTTTCCTCGTAATGTAGTAACTTATTGTTCTTTCTCCCCTTTAACCAGGTCAATATATGTTTTGTGACCTATTCTTTTATCACAAAAAGAGAGAGAAGAAATACTGCAGTGAATGAAGATTCCTCTGCATTTTAGCACTGCTTTTTCTACTGTAGTTGGCTTTTGAATGAGGATGACAATGGAAGAGATGAAGAATGAAGCTGAGACCACTTCCATGGTTTCTATGCCTCTCTATGCAGTCATGTATCCTGTGTTTAATGAGGTAAGTAGGTAAAATTTTCTCATGGGATCTCTGCAATTCCTTAATGCCTACTTCATTCATTTGTTGGGTCCTTCATATAACAAATACTTACATAAGTGAATTCCATCTATGTGTTAGATATCATGCCAGGACTGGGGTGAGAATCCCAGATATATTGTTCTCCCTCTAGAGGTTTCACTATAGTTCAAGAGAGAGAGACATTAACTAAAAGAATACAAATAATTAGATAAATGAAAAATTGTAATTGCTATGAAGTTAAAAAAAAATATGTAGAGCCTGTTTTGGAAGTCAGGGTAGGCCTCACTGAAGAAGAGACATGCTAAGGTCTGAAAGTGATACGGAAGGGTTAGACACATGAAGAGTTGGGGACAAGAACAAGTTAGATAGGCAGAGGAGCAGGCATAAACTATCCTAATGAGTTATAGTCAGTAGCCACAAACATTTTTATCAGCAAATGAAACATAACAGTGCTTTGTATTTAGAGAAGATGTAGTGCTTTTTATTTTAGAAATATTCTAGGACTTAATAATATTAATACATTTGGTTTTTCTTTTAAATTAATATATGTTAAAGTGTGTAGAGAATTCTGGAACTGTGCAAGTTTCTTAAGTATAATCTAATCACTCTCCGCTTTTTAATGGTGACCTAAGGTCCTGATATATGAAATTATTTTCCTGAAATTATCGATGACTAAAATCTAGGACTCTGAATTCTGTGGCTTTAGGCTTTTTATCTATTTAATTAGTTGTGGGTTTGTGGATGGATTTTTTTATTCTGTTTTATTAATCTAATTAATTATAAAGCTGTTCATACCATTAACCTTATTGTTGCTACTACAACCTGGAAGCTCTTACCATTTCTAATAATTTTTCATCTCTTTTTGTAAAATAATTATATTAGAGTAAGATCGGGAGCTTAAAAATTATTTCTTCTACATTATTAGGTTTATTCATAATGTATTTGATATATTTTATAATCTAATGTCTTGGGGTCAATAGAGAGAAATCTAGAGACAGTTTAGTTGCCATTTCAGACAAGTATTTTGAACTTCAAACATTGTCTCCTAAATAGTGACCAAAGGAGAAAATGGAAAACAGTGACTTGGGTAAAATTTATTTCTCTTATATAAAAAATTCTAGAAGTAAGTGGACAAGGGCTAGTATTATGGCACAGTATTACCTGAAACTCAGGTTCCTATCTTCTGTCCCATCATCTTAGTGCTGGCCTTCCATTATCAGCCTGTGGATGGCTGCTGAGGCTCATCGCCCTAAGTTGTTTCCTGTAAAGGGCAAAAAAAAAAAAAAGAGCAGGAGGGCTGTGTGTTACCTCCAACTGATTCTGCTTTCTTAAGAACCTTTTTAAATGTCCTATACAAAACTTCCATTTACGTCTCATTGGCAAAAATGTAATCTTATGAGCACACCTAGCTGCAAAGGAGATGGGAAATTAAGAAGTTTGCTACTAAGGAGGAAGCAAGTAGGAGGCATCTTTTGAAAAACCTGTCTCTATTATACTGCTACCATGCCTAATTTCTGGGGCCCTCCTTTAGTGCTGGTTACACCTGTCTCTGGCAGTTATAGCAGACACTCTAGTAATTAATTCCACCGTTTTGTTTTAATACTTTCCCATTCGTTGCAAGGCTAGAGTTATTGTTAGAAGCAAGTGTTTGCCTTCTGATTAGTAAATATTTACTAAATGCCAACCATTTATTTGTTGAGTGTTCTGCTAGGGTCTGGTACTGTAGAGGGAAAATTAAGCAACCACCTTCCTTATAAGAATCTAAGGGAATACAGATACTTAAGTAAATAAATTACTTAATGATCCTTGTACCAGGTAAGAAATAAGGAGACAGTCCCTGAAAACTGGTGAGTAATCTGTCCTGATGATTAGTGTTTGAACTTCTCAGGTACTTTAAAAACCATCATAACAGTTCCTGCCAGAGTACTCCCTGTTTTCATATCTGTAGTCTAACTCTATAGCCGTCTCAGTGGCTATTGGGCCAAGTTGTTCTAGGAGAATATTCTGTATTTATCTAGTTACTTTGAGTCTTTTCTTGACAGGAGAGCAATTAAATTTCTGAGCTTCAGTTTGACCCTTTAGTTAATGAAAAGGAATGAGAAAAGCTTTTTTCCTAACAATTTTAGTGATTTTTTTTTTTACATATGGAAAGTGGATTTTATTTCAGTCTCGACTTTGGAAAATAATTGTTTAGGATGTTGCATTCTGGTGAAATGCTCTGTTGGGATTAATACAACTTTCCTAATTTATTTAGTATGAGGAAAATTAACTTGAAAGAAAAATAAATGGCTGTGAATGGGCTAGTAAATCTCTTTCAGAAATAAAGGCAGTGATTCTCTCCAGATGAGATCTAAAAACATATGTATATGTAGGTCAATGGGCCCAGAATTAGAATACATTGCCAAATGTTTCATAATTGGTTCAAGAACTAATTGATAGAATTAAATTTTTAAAATGAAATGACTGGAAGTGACAGATTGAAATATACTATATCAAATTCTCAGGGTCTAATTTTCAAATTGAATTTATTGATCAAACATGGTATCAAGTTTTTTTTAAATAATTATTTCTGTCATGTATTTTAAAAAGAGAGTACAGAATGTATAGGCTTTTAGGAATATTATTAGTAGTAGGTTTTCTCTTTGAGAGAGGTGAAATTTTGGGCTTGTTTTATAAATGGGATCAAATGATTAGTGCATCTTCAAATATGAAGTTTTTGTTTAAAAAGACTGAAAAACTAGCATTGTACTCTGACATTCCAGTATATTAATGTAACATCTTAAATAAGGTACTTAATCAGTTGTTGATATTTATAGTTCAAAGAAGGATTTTTCTATAAATCTACTAATTGGCAAATTAGTTTGGCGTTGTTTTGTCTGTACTATGCAGATTTAAAGATAAGTGGTTGTCCAGTTATTCTTGCAGAAAGCAGTGCCAGAGTAGGGGTGAACATTTTACTCTGAAGGTAAATGAATCACTAAATTTTGTCTACAATTTATATATAAAAAAGCCTAATATGTAAATTGTCCTCATGGGAGTTCTACCAGGAGACTGATCACCAGGGGGCGTTGCAGAAAGAAGGAAGGCCCTGGCCGGCAGCTGGAAGGCCCGAATCAGCCCAGATCACCAGCCAGGCCTAGGGATCCTACCCATGCACACTGGGCCTCTAGTGTAATATAAGAGTGAAAAAACTTACGCATTTTCAACATAACATTATATCCATAATAACAACAATGATGGATCTCCCAGTCATCTTGTAGAACAGATTTTTAGACAGTAGTACATGCTTACACCTGAGGAAATTTTGGTACTGTAGCTCACAAGGCAAAGTTATTTATGGCATTCTGGGAGCGTGATGCTTGCTAAACTTAATGAAGTTATGCTAGGACAGCTGAAGGAGTGGGCTTATTTAATCAGCAGCTGCAGAGTTCAGAGTCCAAGTGTATTGCATGTGTTGTACTGTGAAATAGGTCTCTTGTTTGCATTATGGAATGAGTTTATAAAAGCCTAGCGCCAAGTGTTAAAACAGGTTTTCAGGTACTTTTTATTTTCACTAATTCTTTATATATGGAGGAAGAGAGTTGTACACTTCATTACTTCATTCCAGGAAAAGATATATGACGTATCTAATTTTCCCATGACTTTTGGAGGAATTGTTTTAAGGTGAAATAGACTGTATGACGAAGTAGGTATTTTGAGACAGAAATAGCAATTGTGCAACCAAAGGTGAATTTTAGATGATCAAAGTTTTATACTTTTGTTTATTAAAAAAATCACACAAAACGGCACTTATGAATAAGTAATTAGTATCATTCTATTCCGAAGAATCCAAATCAACTGTTTCCACTAATTCTCAACAGCATATACAACTCTTAATTTATCAATAAGGAAATGAATCCTGAGAATACTTCTCCAGCTTTACCTGCCTACCTATCCTTTTTATTTTTTCCTAGTGAAAAATATCCCAAATATTGAGCATAATAAGCATACTTTTTCACAGTGAAGGCCTGGGTTTCCCCTCTAATACCACCATTCAGAGGTAATCATAGTTAAGATTTACATTTTAATTACTTCTCTGTCACTTACTAGGTTATATAATTTTGTCTTAGTTTTTTTACATGTAAAGTAAGGCTAAAAAATAATTCTTACCCTGGCCTGACTCCCATGATGCTTAGAGTGTCAGACCTCAACCCGAAGGGTCACAGGTTCAATTTCCGGTCAAGGGTACATACCTGGTTTGCAGGTTCCATCCCCGCCCCAGATGGGGCATGTTTGGGAGGCAACCAATGGATGTGTCTCTCTCACACTGTCTCCCTTACACATGGCAGAAACGCAGGAATTTGTTGATTCTTAAACAGTTGAGGAGATTCAATGATAGGGTAGACTCCTGTCTGGAGAGGGTGAGTACAGGGAGGCAGAATAGCATTAGTGTCTTATGCATGGGGTTTTGGAGCCAGACAGACCAGTATGAATCCTTTCTCTGCTTATTAGCTTTTTAATATTTGCATAAATTTATGCAAACTGAGTTACTATTTTTGTAAAATGGAGATGATAATAGTTCCATATTTATTGTGAGGATTAGAGATACTCTATAAAAATACGCTGTATAAGTCCTTAGTAAATGATAGCTGTTAGAACTGAAACCTGATATTCTCATGAAAGGTACTAGTAAGATAAACATGATTTTATTATGAAATCATGTATCTCAAGTGAGAGACCTAAAATAAAAGCACTTTTAATAGAGAAAAGAAAAATGTATCTTGCTGCCTTACAAACTGAAATTATAGATTCCAGAACAATTTAGGGTAAATTTACGAGAAATGAAGTTCAATTAAAATATGTATAGTGCCTATGTGCCTGGTACTCCCTGAGGAATGTGGATATCACATAGCTATAAAGCCTAGTGGGTTTATTACAAGATATGTGGCTATATAATGTATCCCAGAATGACTCCTCTTAGAGTTCTGGTGAGGTGCTTCATAGCTCACAGATTTGATTTAGTGTGTTACCTCTGACCTTCCCCTTTCTTTTGTAAGGTACACATGTGTAAACTTAATCTAGAAATCTAGAGATGCTCATAGTAAGGGAAGTTGGCTAATTCTATGAGTTGGTTCTTCACATCTGTCTTGATGTCTTTTCCTGGCCTTGAGCCTTTCACATTCAGGGCATTACAGAATGAGTTATATTGCTGATAATTAAAGGCACACATGTGACTCAGACCTTTGACTTGTTGAAAGAGGTCAGAATGTGGTGTTAACCCAAATAAGGAAATAGGTTTCTATTAGGGTGCAAATATTCATCCTGTCTCTTTCTGCCTATCCTGCATAACAAGAACTTGAGATCAGAAGAGCTTTGTTGTTATTTTAATCTTCAGTTGTATTCATTATAACTAAGTGAATTTTGTGGGGGAAAAAATTCATTTTTGGAGATATATACCTCTGTTGATTTTATAAACTCCTCAGAGAGTTGCTTTTTTCGCTATATTTGCTAACTTGTCCCCTGTGTTTTCTCTTTTACCTACTAAAGACAATGTTGCATTTTGCAAGATGTATACGAAGCTAAGTTTAATACTCAACTTTTTATTTTTAGAGATAAAATGGTGTTGGAGATTTCGTGTGTGTGTGTAAGATAGTCAAAAGTAGGTTTACAGTCATTTGTATGGAAAAAATACAATAAATAATAATACAAGAATAAACTATTTCCAGTACTCACAACTGTAAACCTAGTTTTGCCCTACCCTGTATGTCATTTATAAAGGAAAACCTACATTTTCATTGACTTGAGATTGAAAGGAATATTTATTGCATAATAGGTTAATAAGGTTTCTGTAGAAATTTTCTGTTTGCATAGAAATTTATAAAGGTTAAAATACTTTTGAACATTTAATATTGTCCCAAATAAAAAATAAGTACTTTGAGTTTTATTGAGTTAACTGGCCTAATTCTTGGGGTCTAAAGAAGTCAATTTAACTGAAAATAGTTATTTTAAGTCTGGCAGTTAACTCTTCAACAAGGAGGTATTTTTGTTTTTTATGAAATTGTACACCTTTCTTCGGCTCACTGAAAGTGAATTGTGTAAAGTTTCTAATGGTCATTTTATCTTTCAAAATTATAAACCTTACATATTTGACATAAAAATTAAAAGCATTTGGATTGAACTTTAGATTTAGTATTTTAGGTAACTCTTTTTAATCCTGATAAAATACAGGACAGATATGAGCATCTCTGAAATCCCAGATGATCCACAGTCATCTACTTGAATGTCAAACAAACCTTTTATCTGCACTATTTGTTAATTAATAAAATAGACTAATCTCAGCTTAATCCTTGGCTGAGGGGATTGAAAAGCAATTAAGAAGGAGTATGGTGGTAAATACAAAGAATCCTAAGTAGCAAATGTTTTCTTTGTATTGGTCATTTTATATTCAGTGGACACACACTTACAAATGTGTATTCTTTCTATGGGGACTTACGTTATTTTGTATTCTGTGCTTATCTTAAAATAAATCTGTCTTTAAAGTACCGTGTTTCTGAGCAACCCACTTGGGCTCCTTTCCTCCCTACTAAAGGGAGTCTGTCTATTTCTCAATAAACTGCTTTTGCTTAAAATAAATAAATAAAATACAGTGTTTCTTATTTTTTTTTAAAAAAGAATAAGGAACTGATATATATACCTTAATTTTTCATGGTTTCTAATGAAATTTTTAGATAATTCTTCTCTTTGAAGAATTAATGGTGAGTTAGAGTTAATTAGCAAATACTTTTGTTAGTTTAATGATGTGTATCAGTGTGCTTACCATAGAATGGAATATCAGAAATGTTGCTTTTTCTAAGAAAATTGATATTAATTTTGATTTAAAATTTTTATTGCAGCTAGAACGAGTAAATCTGTCTGCAGCTCAGACACTGAGAGCAGCTTTCATTAAGGTGAGGCACAAGTAACTTATTGTGATTATTAGAGTGTATGTTATACATAAATCTAAATACCAGCTGATAATTGCCAGGTTATTTCCTTTAGTAACAACCCTTTTAACTATCTTGTGCCTGTTTTGGTGTACTCTGTAAAGACTAATACACTTCCAAAAAGTGAGCTGAAACAAGTGCTCTTTCCTGAAAATTCATCCTTTCACTTGGTGCTTTTGAAACTGACTTTGGAGTATTCTCTCTTTAACTTTGGAGTCGATTTTTAAATTACTTTTAAAACCTTTTATAAAATTGTAACTCAAAAAGATTCATATTATTAAATTTTAGAATATAAGTATAAAACAGTGTTTTGAGCGTGAAAGTAAGACCTGTGTGTACATCATATTAAGTACTCTTTGAGAATGTACAGCTGAGACACTCAGCATGAGTTTTTCTGTTGTTTCTAAACCTGAGATTTTCGATTGAAAATCACTAGGCATCGGTCACTGGTGAGGACTTGAAATATGGCTAGTTCCAGTTTAATTGTACTGTACATATAAAATACATGCCGGATTTCAAAGACTTAGTACAAAATAAAGAATGTAAAATAACTCAATACTAAGTAATTTATGTTGATTACATGTTGAAATGAATGTTTATGTTAGATGTACTCTTAAGATAATTACATTTTTAAAAATATTTTTTAAAATATATTTCTATTGGCTTTAGAGAGGAAGGGAGAGGGAGAGAGAGAGAAACATCAGTGGTAAGAGAGTCATTGATCAGCTGCCTTCTGCATGCTCTCTACTAGGGATCGAGCCCACAACCTGGGCATGTGCCCTTGATGGGAATCGAACCTGGGACCCTTCAGGCTGCAGGCCAATGCCCTCTATCCACTGAGTGAAACCGGCTATAGCTTAAACATAATTAAATTTTTTTTTAAACTTTTTGAATATGGCTACTAGAAAATTTAAAATTACAGGGGCTTATATTTGTTTCTTGCATTATATTTTTATTGGAGGCCCCTACTTTACATGTTGGGTGCATTCTTGCATATAAAACTTTATCTCCATCCCCCAAAATACATTATCAGGGTGCCTTAAACTTTACTTTTTATTTACTTTTCATGTGTTTGTTCCTATCAATAGCTAAAATAACTTATATCTTAGGTAAAATACTTTAATCTTTAGATCAAGAATAAATTTAAAGTTGAGATTCATTGGAGTTGAAATTATAAATTCATCCAATACTTTTATGGCAAAGATTAGCGTATTAGATTCCAGTCTTAACTGATAGCATAGATAATGTCACTTGGCATCTCTCTTTTCACATTGTATATATTGGATTAGAATTATTTAGATGTGTTTGATATTCTATAAAATGTAGTGTCTGAGTACACATTAATACTAGCTTCTTTAAAACATATCCTTGCCAAATCATTGGGTTAATAAAGAAAATCAACAAATCAATGCCATTATCTTCTCTTTTTTACCTTCTTTCCTTATTAGTGTGATTTTAAATGACATATTTGGCCATTAGGGAGGCTTAATGGCAACTATTTTAAGCATGTGTGTAACCAAAGAAAAGAAGGAAAAGTGATAGGTTGCACAATGTAGTATTGGTTAGGCAAAAGTCTGGTTTTCAGCTTTCCTAATACCTAGAACAGAGAGTATTTCTCCTGTGTATTTTGGTAAAGAAGTCCCTGTCTAAAGCAGTAGATGGTATATAAATGACATTCGTAAAAGATAAAATAATGAATTTCATAAAGCTTTTTTTTGTAATGTCTTTATAAGCTCATGCTTACGTAATTTACATTGATTACATGTTGAAATGAATCAATACAAGTAAAAAGGAGTTTTTTTAAAGTATTTGGCTATGGTAGATCTGGGTGATACATGGGTAAATTTTGCTGTCCATGGCATGGATTCTTAACTGGGAATAGTGGACATTATTTTGGAGGAAAACAGTCAATTTGCATTGGTTTATTCTTTTCACATTTTATATGTTAAATTTCAAATGAAATTAAAGGAAGGCATGCATGGGAAAGAAAGATTTTTGTGTTTATATATATTTAAATGCATATTTCCAGTTCTTGGTCCACAACAACAGTTATATTTATGAAGCTTTAATATCTGGTTTTGTTACTGGGGGGGACAAGGGTTGAAGTAATTTATTTCAAGATAAAATAATTTTAGTAAATATGTATTCTGCTTTTGATTCCTTTCCCCTCTAGAAGTTCTGATAGGTTGTACTGTTGAAAATTCACAGATTGGATAGATTGGATATTACTGCCCTTGGGGACAGTTTTTTCTCACAGTTGGATTCTTCATAAAAATTATATACTCACAGAGTTGAAGGCTTTATTTGGGGGGAGGGGAAAACCTGTAAGTATATAGTCTCTGATTTAATGGTATATCTATTTATTTTGTTATTCAGAGTCATTGGTTAAATTTAAGGCTTTTAAAATAAAAAGTAGCCTAAGTAAGAATTCAGACAGAAGATACTAAGGCAACTATTCTCAAACTATGTGCCGGGGCACCCTGGAACCCCATACCAAATATCTTAGTTTTCATGAAATAATTAAAATTTTTAAAGAAACACAGTAATATTCAACATCTGGTTGACACTGAACACTGGCTTGCAGTAGTTTGCTGTTTCAACATATTTGATTGGACTACATTCCTTCCAGTTATGTCATGTCTTTGTCAGCTGGACTTTGGTCATTGCTGTAATAAAAAGTAAGTACCATAAGGAAATCAATGTACAACAGGAAATGATGGTAATGTCCAGTTGAATTCCAACTTTTGAGACATTGTGCAGTGCCCAGCAGAGTGTACAGATCTCATTAAAGTAAGTAATTATAGTTATTTGAAGAATAAAATTAAATACTTTTCTATCAATTTGTTTATATTTTAAACTCTACTAAGTTTTTAGGCCTTCAGTATTTATTAAGTTGTTTGAACCTGACTGTTTAATACACGTACTGTTAGGTAATTCTTTTGGCACTAAGAACACTGACTTTAGAACAGTAGGGACCTCTGCGAGATTTCTATAATTTCAGCTTTGGCATGTTGAGGCCCCAGACCAACTTGATATTGCAAACTTTGTTGTCAGGCTTTCAGCATTTGATTTTTTTCAGCACCTTATTATAACTTAATCAGAGAGATTGTTTTCTGCAGGCATTGTCTGGAAGCATGTAGAGAATGCCCCCCCTGCTTCCCAAAATAATGTGTTACTATAATTTAATGCTACTTAGGAAAGATAAACCAGTTATCAAATACTGGCTTATTTAAATAGTGTCGTACATGTAATTTTGTGTCAGTTCACCAAATTCATAAAGTTTATACTATATTTGTATAGCTTTTCTTTTAAAGACAACTCTTGTTTTCTTTTAATTAAATAGGGCCTATTTTAAATAAATCTGTGGAAGGAAAAATCAAAACTGATTTTACAGTGGTCTCCCCTTATCCACAGTTACACTTTAGTTACCTGTTTTAACTGTGGTTCAAAAACATTAAATGGAAAATTCCAAAATAATAAGTTTTATAATTTTTAAATTATAAATTTGTGGTTTGATTTTAAATTTATAAGTTTTAAACTAAGTTTTTAGGTTTTAAATTTTGTTCCCTTACGGGTATTGGGATGAAATTTCACACCATCCTGCTCAGTCCCACCCAGGACTTGAATTATCCCTCGGCCCAGTGTCTCTGTGTGTATGTGCTCCCTGCCTGTAGACATTCAGTTGCTTTCTCAGTGATCACATCAGGCTTTCGTGGTGTAGTAGTTATGTGTAAGTAGCCCTTATTTTACTTCACAATGGCCACAAATCTCAAAAGCAGGTATACTGGCAGTTGGGATATGCCAAAAGAGATATGCCGCAATGCGCCACTTTAAGTGAAGATGTGGAAGTTTTTGACTTAAAAAGAAAAAAAAAAATGTATATGTCCAGGTTGCTAAGGACATGGTAAGAACAAATCTTCTATTCATGAAATTGTGAAGAAAGAAAAGGAAATTTATGCAAATTTTGCTGCCCTATCTCAAACTGCAAAAGTTACAGCCACAGTGCATGGTAAGTGTTTATTTAGTTAAGTCACTAAATTTGTGGGTGGAAAATATGAACAAAAAATGTTCCAATTGATAACAAAAATGTGTTATCGAGAAATGTGTTATCATTGAGGAAACATTGAGACTATGTGAAGATTTAAGCAAGGGATCCCTTGAAACAAGTGGCACCATGCCGTTTACTGCAAGTTAAAGATTGGTTGCAATAAAATATTTTGATAGAGACTATATTTACATAACTTTTATTACAGTGCATTGATAGAATTATTCTTTTTTTAAATTGTTATTGTTGGTCTCTTATTGTTCCTAATTGATTTATAAGTTAAACTTTATCATAGATATGTATGTATGTATAGGAAAAACATAGTTCAGACAGTCACCAACTTAACATGGTTTGACTTGAGGATTTTTTTACTGTATAGTGGTTTGAAAGCTACCCACATTTGGTAGAAACTGTACTTGGAATTTTGAACTCTGAACGTTTCCTGGGCTAGCAGTATGCAGTACAATAGTCTCATGATTCTGGGCAGTGGCACTGAACTGCAGTTCCCAGTCAGGCACTCCATCATGAGAGTAAACACCAGTACTCTACAGTGTACTGTGTTATCAGCATTTTTTAGATACTGTGTTCTGAGTATGGGTAGACTTGGTTAACTGTGATGTTCAGTTGGTTAGGTGTATAAAATGCACTTTCAAGTTAGGATATTTTCAATTTGTGATGGGCTTATGGGGTCATAACTTTGTCATAAGTAGAAGAGCATCTGTCTGTATAGGGTTTGGTACTATCCATGGTTTCAGGCATCTGCTGGGGGTCTTGGAACATATCCCCCATGAGTAATGGGGGACTACAGTTAAAAGAAATAGAATTCAGCTCTAGCGAGTTTGGCTCAGTGAATAGAGCATCAGCCTTTGGACCAAGGGATTCAGATTTGATCCAGTCAAGGGCACGTACCTTGGTTGCAGGCTCTTCCCCTGCCCTGGCCCTGGACTCAGGCAGGAGGCAACCAATCGTGTTTCTCTCTGTCTTTCCCTCTCTCTTCCACTCTCCCTAAAAATCAATGAATCAATGAAAAATATCCTTGAGTGAGGGTTAACAACAACAAAAATGTAATTCAGTAAGACACACTTTATTGTTAATTATATATCTAAATGACTTTCCTGAAGAACATTTGACAACAGTTAAAAATGATCTCAAGATTGAAATAAATATGTGTATTTTATTTTCCCATTTAATTCTACAGCATTTTAGTTTTTTTACTGAAATCTAATGAGAAATAAGATGTCAAAATGGAGAGAGCAACAGGTGCAGAAGAAAGCCGGATCTTCAATGATGCCAGAGTGCAATTGAAAAGGAGAGATTAAATGTGCTTGACACATAAAACAAATAGGTCACCATATGGTTAAGATCATAAATTGTTTCTATTTTCTGTTTAATATCAGGGCAAGAAAGATCAGCATAATGATTCATCAGCATAATGATTAAAATTGGCAGTCATCCTAAAAGAAACAAATGTATAGTGTGATTATAAAATTTAGAACAATTACAAAATTGGATAAAATTACTTGGGAAAACCCAAATCTTGAAAATTAACTTTGGTAAATGGTATACTCAAAACTCTTTACGCTCAGTACTGAAATGACTAGATGATTTTAGTGCCCTAGGGAGTAACATGGAACCTTTGCAAACTCATTAGTGAAACAAGCTCAGGGTAGTAAAAGGATTAATAATGTTCTGAAAACTAGTGAAGGTAATAGTCTTGCTACAAAAATAAAGTGAAAATCATTGTATGGGAAAGCATTTAAGGGATTATATATCTTCAAGAAAACTTGCAAAACTAATCCTGTTTTATTTTTGCTATTCCTGACATTCTGTTAATTTAAATACAGAGAATCTGTAAAATACTGATGAGATGAGTAAGTAATTGCCAGATCCTCAAGTTGAAAGATTACCTAATGAAAAAAATCTAAAAATCGTTACTCTGTTTTAGCTACTGAGAAAAGTAATTGTTGGATTACCAAAATATGTATGTTTATTTCTATCTTTGTTATTAGTTTGATTTCAGGAGAATGTGAAGGAGAAGTAGGAAATGTTAAGTACTTTATGTTCAAATGGGAAATAGACATTGGCTGTAATAAAAAGTTACTGATGTTTAAGTTTTATCAAACAGCAGTGATACCATCACCACACCTTCTTTATACGATTTCTGCCTTTCTAGGTTCATCAGTTTAAGTTCCCAAACCTTCTTAAGATTTAAGTTTTGCTTTTAAAACTCTGATTTCATTTCTACATTTCAAAACTAGCTTTCTCTTTCTTATAGGCTGAAAAAGAAAATCCAGGACTCACACAAGACATCATAATGAAAATTTTAGAGAAAAAAAGTGTAGACGTTAACTTCACAGAATCGCTTCTTCGAATGGCAGCTGATGATGTAGAAGGTAATCAGAGAAAGAGTCTTGTTTAGTTTTCTTAACAGTTGTTGAAAAGCACTTCTTCCACATCTTTATTGCTTGACAAAAGGTTCTAGCTCCTCTTTTCCCTCTCCTCCTCTTCTTTTTCTTACTGTTATTATTATTGTGATAATATTGGAGTGGGGAGGGTCTATAAAATAGAAAAGTAGTTCTTGCTTTCTATTTTATATTTGTCAGATTCCGATTTAATTACTTGAAGTAAAGTGTTTGTTTATGTTGTACACTTTAACTTTTTCCCCCTTGTGAATATGTTTGATGAGTTCTGGCTTTGCCAAAAGATAAACTCTGTGGAATGTGGGTGTTTTTTTAATTATTATTTTGTTTTGACTTGATGCAAAAATCAGTGTGAATTAATGAGGTTTTTTTCTAACTTTAGTGTTTTATTCAACCACAGATTTGAGAGGACAATATAATCATTCTTGATCATTTTTTGCTTTTTAAATAATCAGAAATGGGTTTCACTTAAATTTAGTATCCATTTTCCCACTAATTAAGAAAAAAATAGAAGTAGAATTTTCTATATTTATTGAGGGAGAAAAAAAGGAAATATTTTAACTGATTCCATAATTTATAAGAAAGTCCTCATCATTATTCTAAACTTAACACATTTCTAGTCTTTGAGGCCAGGTTGTATTGATTGGTGGGGTTGTAATGTTTCCAAGTCTACAATGAATCTATTAGTAATGTTTTTGCCTTACCAGGTCTGATTAAATTTCCGTTCTGTGATCCAACCCATGTGTTGAATTTTTGGTAGTGTTTTTTGGTATGTGTTTTTTAAGTGAGATTTCAAGGACGTGCTGAAGACTTTAGTAGGTTGCTTGGGTTTTGGTATAATGAGCCATTGTATATTCAATATAGAGATTTTTGTTAAGATCATCTTCTCCATTGGCAGGTACATTTTGCCATCATATTTGTCATGAACGTCATTAAGATTTTCTTGAGAAATATAGCTTCAGAGGCTTGATCAATTTGATTAAGACTCCTTTTTAATTTAATTTATTTATTTTCATTTCATGGGCTTTCTATTTATCCCAACTTGAAAATGTTTAGTCTTTTATCTTCTGTTACCTTACTTCGTAGGAATCCTATTATTACCAGACTGAGTTGAACTCTTAACAAATGCTGCTTTTGCAACCTTGTCTTCCCTGGTTATCTGGCCTCTCTGCTCCCCTCCCTCACTCTCTTGACCAACATTGGGAATTTTTAGATGTGCATTTGACAAGGAGTTGTCTGATGCTTTTTATTATGTGTTTATTTTATCAGAGTATATGATCGAACGACCGGAGCCAGAATTCCAGGACCTAAACGAAAAGGCACGAGCACTTAAACAGATTCTCAGCAAGATCCCAGATGAGATCAATGACAGGGTGAGGTTTCTGCAGACAATCAAGTAAGCGACTTCTTGTTTTTGTTCTTTTCTCAAGCACTTCTTAGGAATCTCTCATTCTAGATATTTCATTTTAGTATGACATAAATGTTAAATTAAAATATTAATTTGAAATAAATTTGGAGTTCTTAAATGCTATATCTTTATTAAGTTCTAAGCTGTGACATTTCACTTCAGAATACAGTAACATTGGTTTAGACTGTTTAATTTTAAAACTGAATGAAATGTACATAAATTGGAATATAGTTTAAACTACATAAAACATGGAAAAATTAAATGTCATATTAAAGTGAATAAAGAAGTTTTGGATAAATTATATGGCTTAATAACAAAGGATGTCATTGTTTTTATTTTAGAAATGGCACAAGTCATTAGGATAAGTCATGTATTCTTAGTGGATAGAAAACAGAAATCTTGGAATAATTGCAGTCATACTGTTAACCTGTTGGTGAAATCACAGCTAGAAATTGCTAGAAAGGAAAGATTTAGCAATAGCATGAAATTTCATATTGTTAAAGAACTTAGGAAGGCTCACTTGGAATAAATATGAACATTTTTCAGAAATGGTATTCTTTGTAATTTACATTGCAAAATGCTATTTTAACTAATTTGGGCACCTATTTTGAGTGATATAGAGGGAGAAGTATGTCCCATTTTAGAAAATGTTCATGATGGGTGCTCAACCCAGCTATCAAGGAATGTCCTTTTCTTCTACTTAAGGACCAGAAGGTATGATAAAAGCTTCCTTGACTAGCCAAAATCTGTGCAATGGGATACAAACCCTAAGGTAAATATTTTGCCATTATTGAGAAGCCCCAACTTCCTTAAACTATCTTAACTAATAAAAGCGTAATATTGAAATTAACCGGTTTCTCCAGGATGGGGTAAGCCACACCCACCAGCCAATCAGAGCAGCTGTATGCAAATTAGCCCAGCCAAGCCTCCCTGTGTCCCCCGCCACCACCATCTGTTGCCTTCCTGCAGGCCACACGGGAGGGGCAGGGTGGTGGGGGGGGGGCGGGAGGAGCGAGCCGCAATTGATTTCAGGCGGCAGGGCCTTGAACCTGGGAACTGGGGGGTGTGGTTACCCAGACACACGGGATAATCCCAGCCGCTGTCCTGGCCGGCCCTGGACCAGCAGGGCTGTGGACCTGGGGGGCGTGGCCACCCAGACCCACCTGGGAATTCCAGCCACTGCCCTGGCTGGCCCTGGACCAGCAGGGCTGCTGACCTGGGAACCAGGGGGCGTGGCCACCCAGACCCACCCAGGAATTCAGCTGCTGTCCTGGCCAGCCCTGGACCAGCAGAGTTGAGGACCTGGGAACCAGGGGGCATGGCCAGAGAGACCCACCAGGGAATCCCAGCTGCTGGGCTGGCCGGCCCTAGACCAGCAGGGCTATGGA
>PVJC01005141.1:0-31407 GCA_004026665.1 Murina feae | reverse complement strand
GCGGGAGGAGCGAGCCGCAATTGATTTCAGGCGGCAGGGCCTTGAACCTGGGAACTGGGGTGTGTGGTTACCCAGACACACGGGATAATCCCAGCCGCTGTCCTGGCCGGCCCTGGACCAGCAGGGCTGTGGACCTGGGGGGCGTGGCCACCCAGACCCACCTGGGAATTCCAGCCACTGCCCTGGATGGCCCTGGACCAGCAGGGCTGCTGACCTGGGAACCAGGGGGCGTGGCCACCCAGACCCACCCAGGAATTCAGCTGCTGTCCTGGCCAGCCCTGGACCAGCAGAGTTGAGGACCTGGGAACCAGGGGGCATGGCCAGAGAGACCCACCAGGGAATCCCAGCTGCTGGGCTGGCCGGCCCTAGACCAGCAGGGCTATGGACCTGGGAACCAGGGGCCGTGGCCAGACAGACCCACCTGGGAATCCCTAGCTGCTACTCTGGCCTATGCTGGGCTGGGGCCATGGCTGCTAAGGAGGGGATGAGGGGGCTGGAGCCATCAAGGACCCCGCAGGCATCACCTGCTTGCCCATCTCCGTAGTGTGGAGCAGACCCGGCAGAGAGCAGAGAACCAGGTGCAGTGGGTCCAAGCCATCAGTAGCACTGCTCCTGAGTGCTCCCGAATTGGATGAAGTCCAGGTCCGGCTGAGGGACCTCCCCACTTGCCCTCCTCCTCCCCCACCTGCACCCTCACCCCAATTTACCCATGCACGAATTTTATGCACCGGGCCCCTAGTTTCTAATATGTGAAGAAAAAAGACAACTGTTTATGGATTTTTAATTTGGTATAAAGTAAACATGTTTGGTTCATAAAAGGATAAATTGTCAATGATCTCAAACACAGCTGTTTAAAAAACTTCTACAATTTTCTAATAATTAAGTGTAAAATTATTTTGGTGATGTGTATTACACTTCTATGAATGTTTGACGTTCTTTAAATAATATTTTCAGCAAATTTTGCTTCAAATCATTCAATTAGAGGTTTACAGAATCAAATTATCTTAATATTAATCACTTATGTAGAACTTACATGCTAACCACTTTTTAAAGTACTTTATAACATATTAACTTATTACAAAGCCCTGTAATAGATGAGGAAATTGAGGCATCAGAAATTAAATAGCTTTCCCAAGTTCTGGTAAGATGGGAGAGCCTGGTTTGAAACCAAATAGACTGACTCCAGGGTCTTCTCTGCTGCTTCCCTATTACAGATCCACAGTGTTGATCTAATTTGGTAATTGAATGAAAAGTTTCTATTGTTTGGAAGAAGTGTGATAAAGGACATCTTACATAGAATGCCAGTAGGTGAGAGGGAGAACAGTGTTGTCATTGTAGCCAGGATAGAAGTGACTGATCCGGAGTCCTTATCCCGCTGTTTTGACTCTCTCTGCCCCCTTATGGAGTCCCTGATGCATCTGTATTAAGCCCAGTTTGGCCCTAGAGAGACACAGTTTGAAAACCACTTTATTAGCAGCTGCACTTTAATCGTAAGGATGTTGAGATCAAGAGCCCAAGACTCTTGTTCATAGTCATTGACAGAGACTGAATTAGGGGTCTTGGCTCTCATTTACAAAACAATAGTAATATTTCAATTCTG
This sequence comes from Murina feae, assembly GCA_004026665.1. NCBI lineage: Eukaryota > Metazoa > Chordata > Mammalia > Chiroptera > Vespertilionidae > Murina > Murina feae. Next base: position 29,807 of record PVJC01005141.1, on the reverse strand, counting down.
GAGAGTACTCTGCACAACTGAGTTAATATTATTGGCAATTAAAATTTATATTTTAAACGTTTTAGGGATAATTTGCCATGGAATGTTTGTTGATAATGTGTTTTATTTCTGAGACTAATCAACCATGTATGAATTAGCATACATAGCTAAAGCTGCAATTATTTGTGTTATTGTTCTGATAGATAGATAGATAGATAGATAGATAGATAGATAGAAAGATAGATTTTGTTATGTTATTACCACTGTTATATTGCTTAACAAATTGGTAGTTAAAGGTTTAGCAATATGAAAATTATTTATCCTTTAGGCCACACATATTGCGCACTTATTATCTTTCTTTCAAATATTTTACTTCCTCATATTTAAGATAGTTATGCTCTTTATTCATTTATTTTAGCAGTATTTTTCAGTAAGTATGTATAAAATTCCTACTATACCAAGTACTGTACATGTTGTTATAGGTTATACCAGAGTCGAAAGAACATCCTGTCAGCTAATAAATATCCAGATAATTTTGTATGTGTTAGCAGAATTAGGTTTGAGTCTCCACTGCAATACTTAGCTGTATGACCTTGGATAAGGTGCTTAGATTCTATATTTCTAGTTTCTGCCTGTGAAGATGAGGGTAATAGTTGTGAGAACTGGAAGAAATAGCATCTACTGACAGCACATACTAGCATTGTGAAGTAAGGCTTGTTTATTTCAATTTCTCTCTATGGAGTTGATTATGAAAAATGATCCAGCAAACAAATATTTTAAAGTACTTTTGATTAATGAATGTTTCTGTTTGATTACATTTGAGCTTATGCAAATATTTTATAAAATTAATTCATGGGATTCTTTTAAAAGTCTGACACATTCCAATTAATGGATGACTAGTAGAGACTTATGATTTAATAGACCAGAACACTGTGCATTTATCTATTTACTTATTATAATCTGCATTTGCATATTCATAGGCAAAATATTCGCCAAAGTTTGGTTTCCATGATAGCTTCAAATTAGCTTTTCCAGAGCTGACCTGTCTAGAGCAAACATACAGCATAGGAATTTCCTTCCTTCAGAGTGTTTGCATAAACATACTCAAATTAGGGTGATATGATTAGAAACTCTGTTATTCTATGCAGTTTTTTGATAGGATGTATGTTTACATTTCATCTGATGCCTGTTGTCCTTTCTTTCAGTATTATGTTTCCCCAATGGTGCCCCTCTTAATAGCTGCAAATACTTAGTGTCCCTTATCATAGAAACCATTAACTCAGCATATAATTACCCTATAGTTCTTTTACCCTCAAGTTTTCCCTAGTTCTTTATTTAATTAAAGTATTGTATGTTGTGTGTGTGTGTGTGTGTGTGTGTGTGAGAGAGAGAGAGAGAGAGAGAGAGAGAGAGAGAGAGAGAAAGAAATAGCCTGCGGGGACTTTCTCCTCTTGGATCCAAACACTCAGGTATTAGCTAATATAATTTAGCTTCCTTGGTTCCATAAAAGAAAACATTCTATGAACATACAGATGACATAATATTTGACATAACAGCTGTAGGTTGTTTTAGAGAAGGCCAGGCCTAAGGATAAACAGCCGAGGTCTCTGTAAAGCGCTATGGCAAATAATGGATCAAACCTTAGGTTCTGAGTTCCTACACAGTTGCTTCCAAACCAGGTTTATCAGCAGAATCACCTGGGGACCTTTCTTTTTTTAATTTTAAAGCACAGATTCCCAGTATTTATTAGTAGGGTTCTCTAAACCCACCCTTCCCTTCTCTGCCCCTGCCATCCCCCACCCCCTTGTTTTTTTCTCTCAGGTGAGGGAGGGGCTGCCAATTTCAGAGCTGCTCTTTTGACCTATGGAATGTAGCTATTATCATTGTACATGGAACATATATTCATGTTGATTAGCACTGAATGTACATTTTTATTCTTTTTAGTGAAATTTTAAAGTATACCACAAAGTACTGCTGTATGTAAACAGCCCTCTGATCACTGTAATCTGCTGCATTATATTTTGTGTTAAATAGGTTATTGTGAATTGAAAGAATCATCCATATGCAGAGATTTGGCATTTTTTACTTGTTGAAATTGTAATTTTTCTCACATAATAGTATGGTCATGTGACTCCGTTTTATTAAGCATAGGTGGACTTACAGCCATCACAGCAATACAGCAGGATTCAACTTGCTTAAAACTACAAATGAAATAACAGTTATGTAACTTAAAACTGTTTTTACTAAACTAGAGGCAGTCCACAAATGTTATTAATATGTAAAATTCTTTATTTGAACATGTAATGTTTTAATGTTTCAGCCTGAGGCTGATGTTTGACATCATTATGTAATAAGTATTTATTGAAATGCCATTACTACTTTAGAATAGGCGAAAATACCTTTCTTTATTCCAAATCATATCTACTTACAACTTTTAGAATTTTCACATGCTGATGAACTAAAAATATACTGTGAAACACACACATGTCCAGAAAGCTGGATAATCTCACACTGAACCTTCTTTTTTCTTTAATAGCAAAGCAAAAAGATTGTTATAGGTATGAAGTAACTGAAATCAGACATATGTGATTAAAAATTCAATAATAAAATTATATTTGGGACAGTCTGGATGTATATCTTACTAATTCATATCTTCACACTTGGATTGCATTTGAACAACAAAGAGAATGGATGTGAAGAAAAGAAGGCTTGCCTTAGAGAATATGAGACTACTTATAAATGCAGAATTATGTTAAGTTCAGTTTGACCAAGAAAGATTGCTTTAAGCTAGAATATGAAAAGAGCATAGATATAAAATACAGAAAGAGTTCAGAATAAAACGGTACCTGAATAGGAAGGATAGTCAAAAAAAGATTTCTTCTAAGGGAAAGGAGATAATAATGCATAGATAGGGTGTCCCCTAAAAATGTATACACACTTCGAATGATTATAAAGTCAGTGTTTATTAACATAGTTCATTTTCAGAATTCAAAAGAAATCTATAGAAATAATAATTTTCTATTGATTGATTTATTCATTTATTTATTTATTGTCAACATCGTTTTCAAACTGATGACCTTTCTGGTCCAAGCACTGCTGATAACGTGAAGCAATGGAATCACAAACATCAAGACTCATTTCGTTTGGTATTTGTGTGCCCTCAGTTTGTCACCTGTTGCCAGTTTTGGACAGTAAACTTCATCTTTTATGTATCCCCATAAAATAGTCTAATGGATAAATTTTCTTGGTCAAAGCTTCGTCTGCCTTCACCCATTATTTTAAATTAGTTAAACCTGAAAAGGAGTGAAAATTAAGTGAGTTTTCGAACATTATACAGCCTTTGGGGGACACCTGAAGGGTGATTGCCGGAAAGGTTAATGTAGAAAAATGATGTGATATTGTCTCTCCCAGAAATTTAAGTATACTTTAAATACATAAATACAGGTTTGGAAGGGGAGGATATATGGTTGTTAGAAAGGTAAATGTTTCAACAGAAGAGCTATGTCTGAGGAGGAAATATTTCAAAACAAATCATTAGGTATGTAACTGGGAGTGTTGGTAAATATAGAAATGAGTTACATGTAATAGCAAAACTTCATATAATTGTTCATGAGATAGAAAAACAGAGTGTATGGTAACTTAAAGTCAGCTATATTAGCGAAAGGAAAAATTATAACTGGAAAAGATGAGAGGCAGAGGCATATTCTTTTAAATTTCAGTCAGTAATACGGAAAGAAATGTTAATTTGGGAAAGTTGATGTGAAATGTGTGCTCAGCAGTGCAGAAGTCAGGATCACAGAAGGGTACATGCTAAAACCCCCACTCAATCAGCCAGTCAGATGTTTGCTCTTGACATAGTGTTAGTATGGTAATTAACAGTGTGGTTAGCAATTCTTAAAAAGACATACAGGGAAAAAAAGGACACATGTAATGCTTTCAATACTAAAGATTCTTTAAAAATATATATACAAACTGCTTTCAAATGTAACTGACTTTAAGAAGATCCTTTTTTTCTTCACTCACAGGGATATTGCTAGTGCAATAAAAGAACTTCTTGATACAGTGAATAATGTCTTCAAGAAATATCAATACCAGAACCGCAGGGTAAGTTTACTAGAAGCCATCCTAGATGTTAGTTTACACCTAGTTGTTTAATTGAATTAAATACTAAGATGGTTTAATTACTGGGAATAACCTCCTATCTTTGACTTTGGCTTTTGTGTCATTTCTTTTTTCTTATTTAGCATTTTTTTTCTTAATTGTTTTTGATGTCTGTAGGCACTTGAACACCAAAAGAAAGAATTTGTAAAGTACTCCAAAAGTTTCAGTGATACTCTGAAAACCTATTTTAAAGATGGCAAGTAAGTACTTTTACTTATCATCCTTCTCTTTTAAAATTAAACAACATGGTTTGTATTATACTAAAACTATATAAAGTAAGTCTTTTTACTATAGTGCCCAGGTCAGGAAAGGTCTGCCAATACTAACTGTTAATAACAAGTGAATGCTGATAATCCAACCATATCAGTCTAGGTCAGGAGGGGTTGGCAGAGCTGTTTCTGAAAGGGGCCAGATAACAAAGATTTTGACTTTGTGAGCTCTTTGCAATTGTCCCACCTCACCTATGCTGTTGTAGTGCAAAGGTCGCCATGGATAATAGGGAAATAAGTGGGCGTTATAGCCATGTTCTAATAAAACTTTATTTATAGACACTGAAATTTGCAGTCATTCATCACATTATTTTGATTTTTTCTTAATTTTACCATTTTTAAAAACATAAATGTGATTCTTAGCCTGCAGTCCATACAGAAGCAAGGTGAGATTTGGCTTCTTGGCCCAACATGTTAGTAGCATCAGAATCCCCTGGAGGGCTTGCTAAAGCACACATTGCTTTTGGGTTCCACCCCAGATTTCTCATTGTCTAGGATGGATCCAAGAATTTGCATTTATTTCTAAGTTGTTCCCAGATGACAGTGATATGTTAGGTCTGTTGAGAGTTGCTGCACTAAAGATAAAACAGTGGTTTTTAGTCCTGTTTGCACATTAGATTCCCCTGAGTTCACTTTTTAAAAATCCTAGTGCCTTGGCCCCACCCACCTTCAGAGATTCTGACTCAGTTGGCTTAGAGTGGGACCAGAATTTAGGAGTTGTATACAAGTGTGCTAGGTGACTTCACAGTGCCGCAAAGGTTATGATTCATTGTCCTGGCAGGAGAGAGACTTTCACAGGAAGTATACTGAAAAGGTAAATGGCTTGTTATTTTTCAATTTGCATACAGTTGGCTGTTAAACACCCCAGAAAACCAAAAATTTAATGTGCTTTTACCTATAGATGCGAACATAAAAGGTATAGGTGATGCAGCGGCCATGTGTTCTGTGGCTTTGAACCTGATAGAGAATTTTTGTATCAAGTAGAATTCAGAAAATTTTATTGACAAAACTATTTTCTAACGGTGTTTAAAATTAGGAAAAAATAATGATTACTTCAGTTATAGTTGGCATGATCTACCATGCTATCCTGTTTTAAAATTCCTATATATGTGCCAGGTTATTCAGTATTATTGTAATAAAATGTAAAAATAATAAGATAATATATTAGAATGGTCTTGATTTTTAAAGCTATATTTTATAGTTCAAATAGGTCAAAATATTTACATTTATATTATGAATTTAAAATACTGAGCTAAAGTATTAGTGTTTTTTTGTTGTTCCTTATTACTATTCAGGTTGTCTCAGGGAAATGCTCCTTCATGATTTAGTTTAATAAGCTGGCAGGTGTGTTCTGAAAATAAACTTGCATCTGTTTTTCCTTCATCTCTGCTAAGCCCAAATAACCAGAAAACACATTAAAAGAATAATTTACATGTTGGGATCATTATTTCTGCTTCTAACTAATTAAGAACTGTCATGGAGAAAGCACGTTGAAAGATAGAAATTCATTTAGAGCCTAATTTTCATTAATCTGAAATGATTTACTTTCAATGTTTTAACAGTTCAAACAGGCATATAGATTATTTAGGCTTCCTGCCACTACTTTTTCTCCATTCAGCAGCTCCTTTAAATTACAATTAGTTGTGTATGAATAATGTGCCATTAGTTTTGTACCTGTTTCCTCAAACTGGAAGTTACTACAACAGCCTGATCTTTGAGCCATCTTTCAATAGAGGGATGAATTCGCATTGATTCAACTAATTCTTCGGGGTCCCTCTTTTTTGATAAATGTCTAAGATGAAGATAGAATCTTTAGCTGTGCAATCAAAAACCTGATAAGGCCACACAAAGGGACAAGGGCATCAGCTCTGTCCTCGAGTTGCATGAGGATGGGCTGATAGGAAATGTGGTACCGCACAACATATTTTTAAGGACATATATGTTGTCAGCTCCAAAATATTGGAACTACATGATTGTTTTGTTTTAAAAGTAGATTAATTCTAAGAGCAGTTCAGAATTCTCAGGTTTGTTTTTGAAAGAAGGTGTGAGAGATTGGGTTGAATCATATTTTAAAGTAATTAGGTGTTTCTTAAGTATGTATAATGCCCATTGCCATATAGATTTTGAGACTGAGTGTAATACTTAATGCAGATTGTAATTTGTTAACTTCTGTGAACCACAGCGGGGAGATTACATTTGAATCAGTTATTTGTTGGACCTATAGATGAACCCTGGTGGTTCAGAAGCCATCATTAGCAACCCACCAACACCTAATTACCAACCAGAACCACTAGGGGGCAATAATTCCTAGATAGTTTCAAATGATTGAGTACCATTCAATTCCAATCTGGAATAAAATTTATGATACTCAGTACTTTTCGCCCTTTTTTTTCTAAGTTGATTTCATTGCTACTGTTACTGGTTGGAATTAGTGTATTTTTAAAGAATGAGTTTTTTTGATAAAATTAATGCTTGTTTTTTTTTCTTCAAACAGGGCAATAAATGTGTTCATAAGTGCCAACCGACTAATTCATCAAACCAACTTGATACTTCAGACCTTCAAAACTGTGGCCTGAAAGTTGTATATGTTAAGAGATGTACTTCTCAGTGGCAGTACTGAGCTGCCTTTATCTGTAAATTTTAAAGTTTGACTGTATAAATTATCAGTCCCTCCTGAAGGGATCTAATCCAGGATGTTGAATGGGATTATTGCCATCTTACACCATATTTTTGTAAAATGTAGCTTAATCATAATCTCACACTGAAGATTTTGCATCACTTTTGCTATTATCATTCTTTTAAGAATTATAAGCCAAAAGAATTTACGCCTTAATGTGTCATTATATAACATTCCTTAAAAGAATTGTAAATATTGGTGTTTGTTTCTGACATTTTAACTTGAAAGCGATATGCTGCAAGATAATGTATTTAACAATATTTGGTGGCAAATATTCAATAAATAGTTTACATCTGTTAAACATTTCTTTACTTGAAAAAATTGATATATATAAAAAAAATGTAACCATAGGACCAAGATTACTTGGGTTAATATCTAAAGAACTTTCAATGGGAGCTTATTAGCAGTTTATCAGATAATTAAGCAGCAAGAATTTTTATTTTTTTGTCCTTAATCACTCTGGGCAAAAAGTAGTCAATGGAAATATTTTTTTATTTATATAGGGTACTGACTATTTTTCCAGACTGTTTTAAGAGACATATGAGCGAGATGTCAATTTATAGTGTTTTCACGTTATGATGCCACTTTTTGAACTCTGACAATGTAAAATTAAGTATTTCTTGTGTGGTAGGCCCTAATAAGCTTTGCGCCTTTTCCCCCAAAATAGTCACAACTAGTAATTTGAAGCTATACCAATGCTCATTGATTTGAAATTGTCATGAGTGTTAATATTATTTACTCTCTTTAAATATATATATAGTTTTATTTCACCATAGAGAAGTATTAAGGAAATTATGTATCAAATATTCATGTAAATAAGCATTTTCATTTTTCAGTTATGAAATAAAGGAAAAATTAGAATTTGTTTATTTTTTTATAAAGATTTTAAATGTTAAACTACATTTCTGTTGGCAATACAATTTTTTTGCTATAATGAATTTAGTTACTTTTTAAATTTTTCTTCTTTTTCAAAAAGATTTTAAAAGAACGTCTATCATTGGCAATAGAAAAGGAATAAATTGTCCTGTTAGATGTAAACAAAATATGTGGAAAGAAGCAAAACAACAGACTACTGGATGAAATCTCATAATTTATGGACATTTTATTGAATTGATGTGTTTTTTTTCTTCCAAGCCAGTAAAAAGAATAGAATTGGTTATTTTAATACTATTTATTTTTTACATAAAACTGTTATTTACCTTTAGAAGTAGATGGGTGGTCATTTGCAAAATAGATAAGAGTATATGAAAACAACATGTAATTTTTTTTGATCAGCAGACATTTCTAACATAAGCCACTACTTCCTCCTGTTGTCTTTACCTCCTTAACAGAACAAATTACCTACCATGCCACAACTCATCTGTTTTCATAAGCCTTCTTCTATCTTTTTTCCCACTGTCTAAATATCTCTGACTTTGTTTTTCATGAAACTTACCTGCAGACAGCAGATTTATTCTTAGGATAGTTCAGTTTCTTTTTATTTATTTATTTATTTTATTGATTTTTTACAGAGAGGAAGGGAGAGGGAAAGAGAGCTAGAAATATCGATGAGAAAGAAACATCGATCAGCTGCCTCCTGCACCCACCCTACCCCCCCACCCGCCACCCGGGGATGTGCCCACAACCAAGGTAACATGCCCTTGACCGGAATCAACCCGGGACCTTTCAATCCGCCGACCGACGCTCTATCTACTGAGCCAGACCGGTCAGAGCAGCCGGGATAGTTCAGTTTCTTACATAACCTTAGTGGGGAAAGGCCAGTGTAGCCCTAGTCAGAGACTTTTCCAGAGAGTAGAAAGGTGGGTCCCAAGGAAAGGAAGACAGGGAGACATTGACACCTCTGTGGGAAGCACTGTTAGAAGTACATTAATTCTCTTAACAGTCCTGTGATTTATCTGCCTGCCTTATGGTTGAGGAAACTAAAGAGAGTTTAAGGTACAGAAGCTGGTACCAGCTGGAGCCAGGGTTTGAATTTAGTGTTTATCTCCATACTCCATGTTCTTTTCACCAAACTGTACTTCATCCATTGGCAAAAATGGACCTTATTTAGAATACTGAATCCGTAACACAAAGCTGACAGACACTCCTTGATCCACATGGAAGTGGAAAAAACTAGGATAAGTCTTTTTTATAAATCTAAATTTTGTTTTAAAGTATCATTCTTTGGTGATAATGGCTATTTTTTGGATGTTCAGAATGTCCCCTCATGTTTTTTTGGAAGAAAATGGTACAAATCGTAGATGATAGGGTTTTGTTTTGTTTTTTTTTAATGATTGCATTTTAATAACCTTATCAGGCAAAGCATGAGATTGGCAAACCAATATTAATTCCTCCTTTTATTTTTAACTTTTTATGGAAATGACTTTATTTTAATATACACACACACACATATATAATTACACCGTGTTCATAAATTACTTTGATTCATTTTTTTTTCTTTCACTGTTACTTATTTGAAATAAATGGAGTTCATTTGTTTCAGTTTTCTTCCAAGTATAAGGTCTGCCCCTTCCTCCCCCATCCTTGGTTTAATTTTATATTTTAAATACAGAATATTAACATGCCTCCAAAAGTCACAACTACCAAAAGTTATACTGAGAGAAGTGTCATTCATATCTCTTCAGCCCCATCTCCCCACCCCCACCCCTGTAGGTATCCAACTTCACTATTTTTTTCAGGTGTTTTGTTTTATGAAGAAAAGTAGTAAATGTGTTTTCTTATTCCCCCTCTTTTCTTTCACGAAAGGTAGCATACATACAGGGAGACCAATCTTGGTTTGCCTAGGATAGAACTTTTCCTGGGGTATAGAACTTGCCATTAAAGCTAAAACTGGGCAAGTTAAACACATTGGGAAGGTTGGTCATTTTATATACATGCTCATAAAATTTTTTAATTGAGTAGTTTACATCCTGTGAAATTCACATTGTCCTTTAAAAAAAATACTGAGGTAAAATTCAATGCCACAAAATTCACCCATTTTAAGAATTGTGCACTGACTACAACAACCCAGCTTTAGATACATTTTCAAAATCCCAACAGAATTCCTCATGCCTGGTTACAGTTAAACCTGTTCCCACCTCACCCTGGCCCTCCCCAGTTCCAGGTAACCAATAGCTAGTTTCTGTTAACAGATTATTCTTTTCTGGGCATTTCTTAGAAATACAGTGACAACTTGAATCTGGCTTCTTTTAAGTATAATGTGTTCACAAAATCCATCCATGTCATTGCATAAAGCAGCATTTCAATATTCCATTGGAATTTTGCATGTTTTGTTATCCAGGTAAAAGCTGATGGACATTCGGGTTGTTACTTTTGGACTATGATGCATCATACTGCAATGAACATTCACTTGCAAGTCATTATGTGGACATGGTTTTCATTTCTTTTGAGTGGAATTGTTGGATTGTATGATAAGTTCATATTTAACTTTTTTTAAGTTTTACTTTATTGTTTAAAGTATTACAAATAGTAGTACATATGTCTCCTTTTTTTCCCTATTGACCTCCCCCAGTTTCTCCTACCCCTCACATGCCCCCCCACCCTGTGTCTTGTGTCCATTGATTATGCTTATATGCATGCATACAAGTCCTTCAGTTGATCTCTTTCCCACCCCCCGCAACCCTCTGCAGCCTTCCTGCTGTAGTTTGACAGTCTGTTTGATGCTTCTTTGCCTCCGTATCTATAAAGAACATCATATTTAACTGTCAAACTGATTTCTAAGTAGCTCTACCAATTTATATTCCCATCAGCAATGTATGTGGATTCTTATTTCTCCACACCTCACCAATATTTTTATAGACATTCTTACAGATACAAAGTGGTATCATTGTTAAAAATTTTTATTTCCCTAATGGTAAATGAAGTTGAGCACCTTTTCATGTGCCTATTAGCTACTTCACATACATGCTCTGATGGACTTTGCATTTTTCACTAAACATCTTCAGTAATTAATCACTCCATGTAAGTTCATAGAGATCTTTCTTTTTTTTCTTTTGTAGATGCTCAATGTTCATGGAATGTAGGTACCATATTTTATCCTATCCGCTATGCTCAGACATTTAAGTGGTGTTCAATACTTTGCAAAATTACAAATAACTATTACAATGAATGATCTTACATATTTGTTTTTGTTTTAAGGTATACCTTCAGAGTAGATTTCCTAGAAGTGGGATTATTGAGTCAAAGGACATTTGCTTGTGTGGTTTTATTAGATACTAGAGGCCCAGGGCACGAATTCGTGAATGAGTGTGGTCCCTTGGCCTTGCCAGCAATCGGGCCAATCGGAGCCATCATGCCCAGTCCCTATTGGGGCTGGGGGACGTACTGATTGGGGCCAGTCAGCCAGGGGGCGGGACCACAAGAGGTTGACTAGCCAGCCCAGGTTGGGGCCAATCAGGGCCGGCCAGCCAGCTGGGGAGAGGGACCACGGGAGGTTGGCTGTGGGAGCACACTGACCACCAAGGGGAAGCTCCTGTATTGAGCATCTGCCCCCTCATTGTCAGGGTGCATCATAGCGACTGGTTGATAGGTTGTTCGGTCATAATGATTGCTTAGGCTTTTATGTAGATAGATATTTATCAAGTAATTTGTTATAACTTTATAGTGCCTGCTGATATATTCTGTGTGCCCTAATATATGGTCCGATTTTTGCATATCTGTGTAAATGTTTCAGGCCTACATGAGAAGATTATATGGTCTCTGTTATTAGATGTAGTGTTCAATATAAATCCAAAACATATATCCTTACTTTTTTTTTTGTCTGTTCACTGGCCCTGTGCTGTACTGTTCGTGAAAGTGTCTATTAGCAGTGAGTTTTCTGTTTCTCCTCTTTTTGTAGTATTTATATAGGTGGCAGCTGTGTTTGTTGTATAGATATTCATACTTGTTACATCTTCAATGTGAAATGTGGATTTTTTAACATTATAAAGTGTCCATTATTGTCTAGTTTAATGCTTTTTGAAGTTTGTCATTGACCTTGAGTTAAACCCATTCACATTTATTGAGATGACTATTATGTTTGGGCTTAAATCTGTTATCTTATTTGTTATAATTTCTCTGTATTTTTTCTTTTTGTTGTGTGCACTTTGTTGTGTTGTTGGGGTTTTTTTTTAATTTCTTTTGGTATTTAAGAAAGTCTGTATTTTAAAACTTGTGGCTTTGGATTAATATTTTATAGGATTTTTAATACCTTTTTTTCTTAAACGTGTGCTATCTGGTATGCCAGATTAAATCATACCCTTGAACTCTCACCTATTACCTAAATGAGAGTCAGTGTGTTTTTTTCCTACATTTCCCTTTTTCTCTCCCATCTGTCATTCGCATTTTCTACCTATCAAAACATAGAATACTCACACATACTCCTTCTATCTCTGGTCCCACCATTATTTTGGTCTAAACTTGACAATTAAATGTATGAATTGCTCATGATAACTACTTTTGCCTAAGTTCTCAATCATCTAGATGGGATGAAACTCATCCTTTAGTAGCTTTTATACTATACATTTATATAATATTCTGAATTCTTATATGTTCAAAATAATTTTCCTGTAGTCTTGATAAAGCATATGTTGGTTGTATATATCATGCTTGGTTCACATTTTCTTTCCTTAAGTTTCATGAAAATGTAGCTTTACTGTTGCCTTGCTTTATACAGTATGTTGTTTTGAGCAGTCTAATGTCATCTATTTCTCTTGCCTTTACATTATTTTATCTTTTTTGCCTAGAAACCTTGAAGATTCTTTTTTTAATTTTCAGAGTCCAGATGCATGAAATTGGTGCACTCGGGGGGTGAGGAGTCCCTCAGCCCAGCCTGCACTCTCTCACAGTATGGAAGCCATCAGGGGATGTCTGATGGCTTAGGCCCGCTCCCCCTGGGAACATCCTTAGCGCTGCCGCTCTGCTTACCAGCCATGAGCCCGGCTTCTGGCTGAGATTTCCAGCTCTACCCCTGCCCCACTGCAGCCTCTGGCCAAGGCTGCAGCCTGGGCAGGTGACCCCCAGACCCCTGCTTTGCCGGCTCCACCGGTGCCCAGACCCCTGCGATTGCAGGTTCTGCCCCTGCCCCTCCAATTGCTGGCTCTGTGGAGCCCAGGCCCCTGCGATCTCCAGCCTTGCCCCTGCCCAGGCCTGAGGCCTCTGCCCCAGTCCTTATGCCTGAGTAGGGCATGCTCATACTCCTCCGATCACCAGCTCTGCCCCTGCCCCCTCTGATTGCCTGTTCCACCCCTGGGTCCCTCTGCCTCCCCTGCCACCTGCCTGGCTAACAGGCCTGACTACTTCAGTGGCGGGGCTGAGCCGGACTGGGTGCCTCCACCTTGTGGCCATAGGAGCGGTCATCTTGTCGCTATGGGCACCGCCATCTTGTGGTCATGGGTGCAGCCATCTTTGTCATGGAGTGGTGCCTAATTTGCATATTACTCTTTTATTAGGAGGTGTGGCTATGGGCGCTGCCATCTTGTGGCCATGGGGGCAGGCATGTTTGTCGTGGAGTGATGCCTAATTTGCATATTGCTCTTATTAGATAGGATTATCCTTCAGTGTCTGGTTTTGTAAGTATGGGTAGAAGTTACTCTCTACACAGCAGTATACTCATTAACACACTTCTTACCTGTCTTCTTTTTTGATGATACCTATACTCAGAAGCGCTAGATGAGCTACCCTGGTTTCCTCTAGACTCCCTCTCTTAAGGAAACTGCCCCACCCATCATGATTGCTGAAGGAAAGGGATCTTAGCTATTTCTTTGTGTCCCTTCCCAGCTACACTGATTGGAACAGGGATGGTTTATCCAAGGGCAGAAAATTGCTGGTGGATGACCTTTGAGATGACAATTCATGATGAGCAAACCCACTTCAGATTCCTGCTCCAGCTTCTAAACTGGAGGAGTCTAAAGATTGATTGGCAGTGGGAGAGGAAACTGACAAAACACAATGAAGCTATAAAGCAAACAGGGCACCCGTGAATAACTGGGAGGAAGCAGAAACTGAGTAAGGATGAGGTAGGGAAAACTGAGAGTCAATTGTCAGTGTGTAGTGAAGACATGGTGTAGAAACAAAAGCAGAAAAGTTGAGAGTTACTCAAGGTACATTTAGATGAAAATCCATTTGATGGCTGTGATAAAATAATCAAATTCACAGTCTTGGTTGGGTTTCAGAATGACCTTCCAGTATTTAAGTATTACATCAAATTTGGTGGTGCTGTAATTTTTTACTTCTCAAGAGTCAGTGAGTCTCTCTTTCTCCCTCCCCTTTTCTTTCCTTCCCCTTTTTAATTGCCCTATATAACAAACTCTCATTACTTGCCTAGTGAGCTTGTTTTTATAACCAAAATAGCCTGACCTACATTGCTTAATGGTAGTTCTTGGGTAGCTCTATTTATAGCATATTAATACTTAGGTATTCATTTATTTTCCCTAATGCCAAAATACTACATTTGTTCTCTTAATTTCTCCATTCCCCCCAATATATTTTCCCCCGTTTTATTTTGTGTTTTTTTTTTAATTTAAATTCTTTATTGTTTAAAGTATTATATAAGTCTCCTTTTTCCCCCATTGACCTCTCCCTGGCCACTCCCACCTCCCAGCACATGCTCTCACCCCCCTACTGTCTGTGTCCATTGGATATGCTCATATGCATGCATACAAATCCTTTGGTTGATATCTTACCCCACCTCCCCCGCCTTCCCTCTTAAGTTGAACAGTCTGTTCCATGCTCTATTTTGTTCATTAGTTTATGTTCATTATATTACACGAATGAGATCATGTGATATTTATTTTTCTCCAACTGGCTTATTTTGCTTAGCATAATGCTCTCCAGGTCCATCCATGCTGTTTCAAATAGTAAGAGTTCCTTCTTTTTTACAGCAGCACAGTATTACATTGTGTAGATGTAACACAGATTTTTGGGTGTTTTTTGGGGGTGTTTTTTTAATTTTTATTTTTCAATTATTGTTGACATTCAATATTGTATTAGTTTCAGGTATTAGCATAGTGGTTAGACATCTATATAAATTTTGAGGTGGTCCCCTTGATAAGTCTAGTACCCACCTGGTATCATTCAATATCATTGACTATATTCCCTGTGCTATACTTTACATCCCAGTGCCTGTTTTGTAATTGCCAATTTGTACTTCTATTTTTTTTAGTCTTTATTATTGAGATTATCAGAAATGTCCCTCTTTTTTCCCTCCTTAGCTTCCCTCCACCCAGTTCCTGCCCCATCCCAAGCCCTCACCACCACATTGTCTGTGTCCACAGGTAATGCATAGATGCATATAAGATCTTTGTCTAATCTCTCCCCCCAACACACACACACACATACACACACACACCCTTCCCTCTGAGAATTGTGTTTGTTCCATTTCCATGCCTCTGATTTTATTCCATTCACCAATTTATTCTGTTCATTAGATTTTTTATTTGTTTGATTTTTAGATTCAATTGTTGATAAGTATTTGTTGCTACTTTGTTGTTAATATTTTTTATATTTATCTTTTTCTTCTTCTTACTCTTCTTAAAGAATACCCTTCAGCATTCATATAATACTGGTTTGGTGGTGATGAACTCCTTTAACTTTTTCTAGTCTGTGAAGCTTTTTATCTGACTTTCAATTCTAAATGATAGCTTTGCTGGGTAGAGTAATCTTGGTTGTAGGTCCTTGCTATTCATCACTTTGAATATTTCTTGCCACTCTTCTGGCTTGCATAGTTTCTGTTGAGAAATCAGCTAACAATTGTATGAGCACTCCCTTGCAGGTAACTAACTGCTTTTCTCTCACTGCTTTTACGATTTTCTCTTGGTCTTTAGCCCTTGGCATTTTAATTATGATGTGTCTTTGGGTTCCTCTTGTTTGGGGTTCTCTGTACTTCATGGACTTGTACTATTAAGTCTTTCTTTCACCAGGTAGGGGAGGTTTTCATCATTATTTCTATAAGTTTTCAATATCTTGCTCCATTTCTTTTTCTGCCACCCCCATATTCACTTGAAGTGGTCCCAGAGGCTCCTTAACACTATCTTCATATCTTTGGATTTTTTTCTCTCTTCTGGTTGGGTGCTTTTGCTTCCTCATATTTTAAATAGTTGATTTGATACTTGGAATCCTCTAGTCTACTGTTGAATCCCTATATATTATTCTTTATTTCAGTCACTGTATGCTTAATTTTTGACTGGTCCTTTTCCAATTTTTTGCATTCTCACTAAGACCCTTGAATATCTCCCTAAGTCCCTTGGAGGTTTCTAGAAGATACTTGAGTAGCCTTATAACTATGGTTTTAAACTCTATATCCAGCAGTTTGCTTTCTTCCACTTCTTCATTTGTGACATGTTTCTTTGTCTCCACATTTTGGCTGCTACCCTGTGTTTGTTTCTATGTATTGGGTAGAGCTGCTAAGACTCCTTGAGTTGATACTAGTAGAGTGGCCTTATGTAGTAGGTGTCCTATAGGGCCCAGTAGCTCAGCCTCCCGAATCACCTGAGGTGGAAACTCTAGGTACACTTCTTTGTGGGCTGTGTGCACAGTTTTGTTGTAGTTGAGCCTTGATTGCTGTTGGTGTCACTGGGAGAAATATACTTCCAGGTCAATTGGCTGTGGGGATCAACTGTGACTACAGTGGGAGAGCTGCTGTGCAGGAGACATCCTTATTGGAAGACTTGCTTCAGTGGGGCTTTGGTGGTCACTTAATCTGCCCCTTGAGTGAGTCCCTTAGGGATGTGTAGAGTTGTAATCTGGTATGGTCTCACACTGACCACTGGGTACACTGGCTCTTGGGTCTCCTGGAAGGTGGAAAATCAGCCACTGCCTAGGGCCATCCAGCAGGAGCTACAGAGAGATTTGCAGATTCTTCCTCTTTGTATTGAGTTTGCAAGTGCCCAGTTAGGCTCAGCTGTAAAGCAAAGCGGGCTGGTGCTGGTGCCAGGTGTTGGGACTTTTATTGATAGGTTTGGGACTCCCTAAACCAGCTGCAGCTTATTTGATAGGTTTTAGCCTGAGCAAGGACAGGTTATTCATATGCAAAAGCTGCTGCCCACAGCATGAGTGAAGTTTTAAATTGGATGGGGTAGGGTCTCAGGGAATTACCAGGGCAGAGCAAACAGAATGGTTGCATGTCAGTCCTGTGACCAGGGAGGTCCCAGCATGGGAACAAAGACTGCTGCAAGCACCTCCATCTTGAAGAAAGCTGTCCCCAAGTCCCTATCCTGATGCCAGACAGTCCAGTTCCTCCTCATATGTGTCTGGGTCCTCCAGAGCCTCACCCTGCTGCTGGAGCTCAGAGGAAGCATGAGCTTGTAAGTTCAGTTCATGGTGCCAGCCATTTAAGAGGAGCAGTTTGGTCTCCAACAGCCTGTGTGTCACTCAGCCCCAATCCGCACTGGTTTTTGCAACCCATATTTCTTACTGCCCATAGGGACTTCTTTTCCAAGCTCTGGGTCCCTGGGCTGAGGGTCTTGTGTGGAGCTGGGACCCCTTGCCCTCCCAGGCCACCTGCACAGAGATGATCTCCCTCTCAATGAAAAAAGTGGCACACGTGGGTGCCAGACCATCCCATTCTGTGCCTCCGCACCTCCAACCAGTCTCAGTGTGCTTTATTCTTTACTTCTTTAGTTGTAGGACTTCCATTCAGCCAGCTTGCTGGCAGTTCTGGATTATGGTTGTTCTGTATTTTAGTTGTAATTGTGATGTGGTTGTGGGAGGTGGTGAGTACAGGCATTTACCTATGCTGCCATCTTGGTTCTCCTGTCCCCCATTTTTTTGTTTTTGTTTTTTGTTCCTTCTCCCCTCCCCCCAGATAATTTACCACTAAAATGAAGGAGGAAGAGATAGGAGGGGAACAGTGTAATTAAGCATTGCTGTTCTTTCTGCTGGCCTACACAATTCTCAACTACAGTATTCTCCTAGCTAATCAGAATTTCCTTATAATTTAGAAAAGGATGATGCCTATGATTCTATCTATCACTAACTAATAAAAGGCAGCTAAATTTTTTAAATTTCCTTTTTACTTTTCTGCTTAAGAGAGAAAACCATACATAATCAATACTTCCCAGGTAACAGGAAAGCACAAAGGAACAACAATCGTTATCTATTTGTTCCTTTACCTACTGTGTGTTCAAAAATACAAAGGGCACAGAAATAGGAAAATGACTTCAGGTGTAGCGTTTCCATGATTAGTGGTCAGAATCCTGATCTGTGCTGATCCCCCCCATCCTGATCTCCTTCCTTCCATCATAAATACAAAATATAGAAAACACTCTGACAAACAAAGCCCATTTTTTTTTTTTAAATTTTTTTATTTTGTTTTATTGCTTAAAGCATTACAGCGAATGTTAGATAGGTCTCCATTTTTTTCCTTTGACCTTCCCCCCTCCTCCCCCACCCCCCCCAGTGTCCCGTGTCCATTGATTATGCTCATATGCATGCATACAAGTCCTTCAGTTGATCCCTTAACTCCCCGCCAACCCTCCCCAGCCTTCCAACTGCAGGTTGACAGTCTGTTCAATGCTGTTCCACCTCTATAACTGTTTATGCTTATCAATTTATAATGGTCTTTATTATCCATAAATAAATGAGATCATGTGGTATTTTTCTTTTGTTTACTGGCTTGTTTCGCTTAGCATAATGCTCTCCAGTTCCATCCATGCTGTTGCAAATGGTAAGAATTCCTTCTTTTTTATAGCAGCATAGTATTCCATTGTGTAGATATACCACAGTTTTCTAATCCATTCATCTGCTGATGGGCCCTTAGGCTGTTTCCAAATCTTAGCTATGGTAAATTGTGCTGCTATGAACATAGGGATGCATATATCCTTTCTGATTGGTATTTCTGGTTTCTTGGGATATATTCTCAGAAGTGGGATCACAGGGTCAAATGGTATTGGACACCCCACTCAGCTAGTTCTCAGAAACCTGGGTCTCATAAGTCTAAAACTTCATTTATTGCTTAAACCTTGCATATTCTCTAGTATTTTCTAACAAGACAAATATTATCTTCTTATTTGTATCTGTTAGGAAGTATTAGATCGTATTAGGAAGTGTTATTTCTTAAAGATAAGAAATCTAGGAAAAGGCGGTTGTTGATGTTGGTTAAATAGCTCAGGCATTGACTTCCTGAGATTTTCTGTAGTCTTTCTCTCATTTACCAGGCCTGATGTCCACATTTGGGGCAGGATGAAGAAAAAGGGAGCTCCTTTCCTATTTTACCATATAAAACAAAAGCCTTTCCAGGACCCACTACAGTCTTGTACCTAGGGTTTCATTGGCCAGAATTGTGTCATTGTGTCATGTGGCCATTTCTGTCTGTAAGGGAATCTGAGAGAAAAAATTCAGGCTGTCTTGCCTGGAGTTGGACAAGGTGTTCTTCATGAAATGAGTGTTTCGTTAGCAAGGAAGAGGCAGAGAAGAGATGAGGGTAGGAAACCCAAACTGTTAGCAAGATGGCTAGAAGGAAAAGATTAACAGTTGATCCAGTCACCTTTGCAAGCTTCAGAAATACATGGCATTTGGCCTTTTATAGAATCGCTCTTGAAACATTCACTCCAAGAACTATAAGGAGGTTATGTATGCTGGACCTAAGGAAAATGAGAGTACTCTAATTGTTCACGCTCCTGTACTTTCCTGTCACAAATGATTATGGAGAAATGGATAACTAATATGAGATGCAGGCTGCCCTGGAGAGTGGGCACGGTCATGGGCATCTGGGTGGGTGAAGGTGCACTGTGTCTCCAGGTGTAAAAGCTGAAATGATGCCAGAGCCAATGGTTTCCCCAAGGGAGGCTGTCTTATGCAGACAACAGCCACGAGGCATCGTGATCTTCCATAAATGCATATCTCATCGTGTTACATCCTCTGCTTAAACATTTCCATGCTTTCCGTGCTCTCGGCAGGCATGCCTGGCTCCTCCACACAGCTGTCATGGTCTAGACTAGCTTACTTCTGCAGCTGGACTCCTGCAGCATCTCCCTGCCCTCCTTCCCTGTGCTGCATGAGCCCTCCAGCCTAAACTACTCATTCCCAGAAATCCCCCATGAACTCGGTCCCCTGCAGACCTTTGACATCCTATGTCCTCTGTTTAAACCCTCTTCTTCCTGTTCTATCTGGCAAGTCCCTAACCAACACTTGGGTGCCATCAGAGCTTTGGTATCTTTCAATCTTCTTTCCTCATTTCCAGCTTTGAGTTAGGAGGCCGTTTGTGCTTCCTTGAATCCATCTCATCACTGTTCTTACAGCACTGAATGGCAATCCTCTCTTATTTATCTCACCTAACTAGGTCGTAAGCTTCATGAGAGTAGGGGCCAGTCTGTCTTTGTCACATTATATCATAACACTACGCTTGGCCCATAGTATCTATCAATCAATGTATGGGGAAATGAATGAACGGGTGAATAAACACATATATTTACACTATATTCCTTTGAGAGAATTCATTTGCTGTAAAACAAATACCAAAATCCCCATGCAGGTAGAGTAGGTAACGTAGGGCTCAGCATGTGGCAGGCGTACAGATGCTTGACTGACGTATCCATTAGTTGATCATATGATGATTTCATTCATCATCATTAAAAAGTATTGATTATGTCTACATTCATGTTCTGGGTACTACACAGGTATGACCACAATAGTAATACCTGGGACATAGTATCTTTTCTTTTGCTGTGGAGCTCACAGCACTGTCATACTTTCCCCTCCACTCCTTTGAAAAAGAAGTACTGGAAGTACTTGAAAGAGCATGTGATTGAAATGTTTTAGATGAGGATTCTGAAATCAGAGAAGTTGAATAACTTCCTCCAGGGTCAAGCAGCTGGTGGCGGTTGTAGATTTGTGTCATTATCTCCTTTGTTGGAGACCTGACTCACTTCCCAAAATTTAGCATCCCACTTGGTAGATGTGTGAGCCAGACCATCACCACCTCTCTATTTTCCCAGCAGGTGGAGGAGCTCTTTTTCCTGAGCTGCCTGCCCCCTCTCCACGCATCTGTAGTGGACATGAACCCAGTAATCGGCACCCTGCCATCTGTGTGCTCCCCACCTCCTTCGAGACTGCACTTTAAAAGCGTGCCTTGAAAGGACCTCGTGGTTGTGTGTGTGTGTGTGTGTGTGTGTGTTACTTTGTCAGACATTGGCAAGCATTAATCTTGAGAATTACAAAACCAAAATATGTTGAGTAAATTAAGACCCATTTTCTCTGACAGCATTTGGTCTAGGCAATGATTGCAACAGCTCCATCTGCATTTGCAAGATGCCTTCTCTGTGAGTGCACTTAACAACTTGATTTAGTAGTGTACTTCTGATATTCATGTCACTATTGCTGCTCCTGCCACAGAGCCCTGGTCTTGAGGGCTTTTCATCAGAGCGCCAGTTCAGGGGCCCTATGTTCTGTGAGCAATATTTATGGTGGCATTGCTCTCTCTCGAGATCACAGCTTTCAATCTTTTGGAGTGCATTTGTCTCACAACTTTGATTTTTACAAGTTTTTGAATTTCTTTTTATTGCCTTTTATTTTTTTAAAATGTCTTCACTTTCCTAGATAGATTTTCTTAGAGTAAAGAAAGGTGACATGGAAGCATTTTTCACAGGAGCGCAATTTTTTCTAATAGTGTGTGTGTGTGTGTGTGTGTGTGTGTGTGTGTGTGTGTAAGTACAGGATTCACCCAAGGGAAGAAGTATGAAACACATAGAAAATATATATTTGGGCCTGACCAGCATGGCTCAGTGGTTGAGCATTGACCTATGAATGAGGAGGTCATGGTTCAATTCCCAGTCAGGGGCACATGCTTGGGTTGAGGGCTTGATTCCCAGAATGGGGTGTGTAGGAGGCAGCCAATTAATGATTCCCTCTCATCATTAACGTTTCTCTCTCTCCCTTCCTCTCTGAAATCAATAAAAATATATTTTAAAAAATTTGATGCCAATCCATTTCTTGTTCTGTGATCTCTTTTTTATTTATTTTAAAACATTTATTCAATAAATATTTATTTGTTGCCTATGATATGCCAAGCACTGAGCCAGGTGTTTGATAATAATAAACATATTACTAACAAACATTTCTGTACATGAATTGGCTTTCCTGTACATCTATATAACCAACAATATTACTTTCCAAGGGCTGCCATAACAAAGTACCACAAAGTGAGTGGTTTAAACAAAAATGTATTACCTCAAGTTCTGGAGGCTGGAGTTACTAGGAAAGGGTTTGTTTCAGGTCTCACTCATAGCTTTTGGTAGTTTCTTGGCTTGTGGCCACATAACTCCCATCTTCACATGGTGTTTTGTCTGTGTGTATGTATTTATGTACAAATTTCCCCTTTTCATAAGGACATGGTCATATTGATAAGGGGCTCACCTTACTCCAGTATAACCTTATTTTAATTTAACTAATTAATACATCTACAATGACCCTGTTCCAAATAAGGCCATATTCTGCGGTACCAGAGGTTAGGACTTCAACATAGAACTGTTGGGGACAATTTAAGCCATAATACAAGTCCAATGTCACCTCTTCCAAAGCCCTCTCTGCTCCATCCACTACACTCCTTAGGTCTATTTAGACAATCTCTTCTTTAACTGAACCCACATAGTATTTTATCCATAACACATTTTACCTATGTAATTCATTTCTTCAAATTTTATCCCCTTTCTGTTAAGACCCACGACTGATAATCATTGGTATTAACAGGGTTATGCCTACACATGATAAGTCACTTAAAATTTTTATAATATGAATGAATAAATCAATCATCAGCTATTTACGTAGCCCTTTCTAGTTAGCAAATGTTTTCATGTACATGATCTCATTTGAGCCTCAAAGCAAGTATTTGAAGTGGGCATGTAGGAATTGTCTCCATGAATGATGGGTGAAGCCCAGAGAAGGTATACGTCCAGAGCTATGGAGACATGGTGGAGGCTGCATTTAAATCCAGGGCTCCTGATTCTGACCTTTGAGCTCTTGTCTCGTTGTATTTTTTCCCTTTCGGAAATATTTTCATCTCCAAATTACCTCTGCCACCCAGTTAGTGATCAGTGCTCATCCAAAACACGGTGACTACCCACACGCCTTTCCTGTTATTAGGCAACATGTCTGAAAGCTACACTCTTACACATCTCTTCTCTCCCTCTCTCTGCCTTTCTATATGTATATGTATATGTATATGTATATGTATATGTATATGTATATGTATATGTATATGTATATGTATATGTATAATCTTCCCTTGAGGCTAACCCATTCAGAGAGTCCATATTGAATTAAAATTTCATACTTCCCCTCTAGAATAGAATTTTTAATACTTTATAAAGAGGATTTCAGCACTCAGACTGTCTAAGAGGGTCATTAGATGACAGATAGCAGTGACACTGTTTTGGCTATGGGAAAGAGCTGTTTCTGATGTCATTAAAATGAGACTCACACAGTGCCAGACAGACCAGTTCTTCTTAGGGAAGACTTCTGTGGTTACTATTAACTTGGACTTATCCTAAGGCAGAAAATATTTTTTCAAAGTATTAAAAACCACACATACACACATATTGTATTAATAACTAACTTTGAAAATATCGATATGGGATGGATTTAGATATTAGACTGCCCTACAAGCAATAAAAATTAGTATACAATCCTGGCTTCAATATAAAGTGTCGCGATGTGCGTAATTTTGCCTCATTCTTTTTTAGTTACAATATTCAAATCCCTATGTGAGCTCCTACCTTATCTCCTGAGTTGGAGAGGTTTGCTTTTCTCTGACTGTGTACTAATGTTAATGCTGACTCGTGTGCATAATGTTCTCACAATTTACAGACAGCTTTCACTATGTCATCTCATTTTACCTTCAGAACCATTCTATGAGATCAACACTATTACTGTCTTCATTTTGAGAAATGAGTCAGTTTGCCCAAGATTATAGGCTGAAAGTGAGACATCCAAGATTTGAGCTGGGTATTCTGACTCCAAATTCTGAACTCCTTTGACTTTATTTCCTGAAC
Source organism: Murina feae (assembly GCA_004026665.1). Classification (NCBI taxonomy): domain Eukaryota; kingdom Metazoa; phylum Chordata; class Mammalia; order Chiroptera; family Vespertilionidae; genus Murina; species Murina feae. Next base: position 5,760 of record PVJC01005141.1, on the reverse strand, counting down.
TATGCTTTATTGTTTCCTTACTTTTGACACATCTCAGTTCCCAAACTGGATTAGAATTTACTATGATTTTTAGCAGATTATTCTGTGCAGGGTTTTATACTCTGGAGTATATAGAAGAACCTGAGGTTTTTTTGTGTGTTTTTTTTCTTCGTGTGTGTTTTTGTTGTTTGTTTTTGTTGTTTGTTTTGTTGTTTGTTGTCGCCTGAGGATATTTTTCCATTAATTTTTAGGGAGAATGAAAGAGAGAGGGAAAGACAGAGAGAAACATGGATGTGAGAGAAACAAATTGATTGGTTGCTTCCTGCATGAGCCCTGATCAGGGTCTGGGCTGAGGAGGATCCTGCAACAGAGGTATGTGCCATTGATGGGATTCAAACCTGGGACCCTTTGGTCCACAAGCTGATGTTCTATCCACTGAGCCAAACTGGTTAGGGCAAGAATCTAAGTTTTGAATACCAGCTTTGCTACTTGTTTGCTAGGTGATATTAGACAAATTATGTAGTCTGTTTAAGCCTCAGTTTCTTTATTTATAAAATGGTGGTCCTGATAGTGCCCAGATTATAAGATTTCAAAGATAATTAAAATGACAAAAAATTGGTATAAAGTCTTAACAGAAACCATAGCATGACATTACAATTTATGAGTTGTGTGAAGTTGTGTGAGATACTTAATCTTGTATAGTTCCATCATCAGTATAAAAAAGGGGGATAATATTAAGTATCTTGCAGTTATATCACAAGGTTTAATAAAATAACATTTGTGGGAGTGTTTGGAATATCCTTGGAACTCAATAATTGTTAATTTCCAACCTACCTGCTTTCTTTCTCTCTTCAAAGAGGAAATCAATAAATGTTTACTGGATTTTCAGGGACTCCTTTCATCCAACGATTTCATGACTATTTTTTTTTTAGTGGTTCTGTACATGGATGCAAGTATTCAATATCAAGGTGACTTTGACAAACTGTTTTAAAGCCCCAAGTAGAATAAAACGCAGTGTTCTCTCAAAGAGGCAACGTAAAGGAATCTGATAACCTAGTTCAGAGTAATTGCCCAGAAAGTGGCTCCCTAGTGAAAGCTGGCTGACAACAACCAAGTCCAAGTGCGACCTTGAACATGGACATTGGATTTCAAAGAGAAGGATTAGTTAAAGCAAAGAGTGGCTCCAATTTATTAACTGTTGGAAAGACCCACCAGAATTTGCATTAAAATATTGAACTTGAGATATTTTTCAAGCACTGATTCTCAGTATTCAGTTCAGTGGATCTTATGTGTCTATTGATAAAACCACAGTGGTCTTTTTCAAATGGGTTAGAAATACTTAAGTCAATAATTGGGATTTTCTCAATTTTACATTCCACTTCCATATATTTGAAAATTTGGCCATCATTCCTTGCTTAGACTAAAACTTAAAGTAAATGATAAGTCATTTATTGTGGAATTACACAGTTATTGCAGGATATCATTATTTTATGAATTTTCAGTGTTCAAAAACTCGAATAACCTGAGAAATGTTGTTATGATTATAGTTTGTTACTTTGGACATTGTTTAGAAGATAGAAAAAGGCAAATATTGTGTTGTCTAAAATTTAACAGGGGACCTGCTTTCTCAAAAGATAGGATTAATTTAAAACCAACATTTATTGTTTTATGGATCTCTGAGCAATGGTGGACAGAGCTGTGTTTCATTCATCTTTGCTTTTCTGATGCTAGAGTAGTGCCTAGCACAGAGTAGGCCCTCAACACATTTTCATCTTGCATAGAAATCATACGTATTAAAGCAAGAAAGGCTTGGTTTCAAGAGTGCTTGAAACGTGTATTAAGAGTGTCTTGAAGATGCACTCTCAAATTTTGTTTCCCTGTTTGTTTTTTTTTTAATCATGGAATTCTGACTCTGTTTCTGACCCTGTCATCTATTTCCAGGACCCTGCTCTGCAAACTCAAAGCTATAGATGAATTTCACTTTCCACCCATCTTATTTTACAAATGAGTTCACGTTGCTATACACTGTGTAGTTTTATGCAAAGCTCTGTATTGGGCAATGCAAGGCTATAGGCATCAGTGAGGTATTGTCCTTGTTCTTAGGGAGTTAATGTAGTCAGAGAGAACGATACCCAGGAAACTAATTATATTTCAAGGCAGAAAGAAAAAGTGCTGTGGTTAAAGTGCAAACAAAATGCTGTGGTTGCAGAGGGGAAGGAGTAATTAATTCAAACTGGGAGGAGATCAGGAACAAGGAAGGAAATAAACTAACATTTATTGAGAGCTTAGAAGCTGCCCAAGGCAGGGCTGGTGCTTTATTTCCCTCAGACTCTGAAAGGAGGTTGTGTTGTGGCCCTGGCCAGTGTGGTTCATTGGTAGAGCATCCACTGGCCTGTGCATCGAAGGGTCTCGGGTTCGATTCCCTGTTAAGGACATGTACCTGGGTTGCAGGTTTGATCCCCAGCTCTGGTCAGGATGCATGCAGGAGGCAACCAATTGATGTTTCTCTCTCACATCAATGTTGGTCTTTCTCCCCTCCCTCCCATTCCTCCCTTCTCTCTAAAAATCAAGTGAGGATTAACAACAACAAGAGCCTGGGGAGAGGAGGTTTGGCCACTGGCCCATGTTGGGAAGGTCCATGTTCCAGAAAAAAAGGAGACCATGGGAAGTCACCCTTCTACTGGTCCGAAGGGACATGGACTGGGACAAGAAGCAGCCTCAACTTGAGATAGTTCTGTGGGAAATGGGGTTGATACGAGGAAGCTTGTTTCAGTTAAAGTGAGGAGGTGTTTGGGAGAATTCTAGGTACAGGTGAAGAATGTTAGTAAGAATAAGCTAACCTAATAGAGGAAAGATGAGGCGCACATTTATGTAGATGAGTATAAATTACTGAGGAAAAAGAGAGCAGGGCTTTGGGGGCCGAGTGGGGAGTTGTGATGAGGACTCATGTGGGAGTGTCTATTCAATGGGAGAGTGCGTCAGTCTCAAAGTTCCAAAGGAAGCCAAGGAGAGTGGATAAATCAGTTTGCTTTGTTTCCTTGGGTGCTTAGCTCTCCAGTGTGCTAGTGAGTGTTGGCCTGTCCCTAAAAGAGATGGGAACAAGTGTTGGTTTGTTTGATAGCGCTCTTTCCAACTGAACTGTCCACTCCTTGAGAGCACAGATTGTCTCCATCACTACCCCATTCCCCAAAGAGCCTAGCATTGGAATGTGCAGATATTCACAAAATCATAATTGCTTTATGACAATCAGGAAGATACATTTCAGCAGAGCAAGAGGCTAGTTATGGATTTTACAGGGTTGTGGGCATTTAACCTGAAAATGAACCACACAGTTACAAAGTAGTTTAAAGTTATTTATGGCTTTACAATCAAGAACTAGTTTCTGATGCCGTGATTTTACAGAAAGAAAATGGGGTCAATTGATTAAGTTCTACAGTAATTTGTTAGCTGCTCATTCTATTTTCCTGTTTTGACTAATGAAAACATTTAGAGTTGCATCTTTATGAAGGCTAAGTAGCTCAGGCAGTTTGACTGTCTTAGAATAATTAGGCCTTGGCCGGTATGGTTCGCCGGTATGGTGCAGCTGGTTGGGTGTCGTCCCATTCACTGAGAGGTTGCTAGTTAGATTCCCAGTCAAGGCATGTACCCAGGTTGCAGGCTACTGATGAAGTGTAGGAACTAGTTAATCAATGTTTCACTCTCACATCAATGTTTCTCTCTCTCTCCCTCTACCTTCTTCTCTCTCTAAAAATCAATAAAAAGTATTTTTAAAAAAAGAATACTTAGAAAATTTTGCATCATCAACCAGTGGGAAACCTACTTCTCCTGCAGCTTCCCTCATTAGTGTCTCTTACTGTGCAAAGCCCACCTCTCCAGAATGGTACAATAAAACATTTTGCTAACAGTTATGGGACATATTCAGCTGTTCTCAGCTATTATTAATTTACAAGTTAGGGTGGTATAAGACAAATTTTGTGAGATTGCTTAGGGGAGTTTACAATATTACAACTTAAAAGCGGTTTCCTAACTTACATGAAAGGCTAAACCGAAACAGGGAACTTGGTGGTGGACGTGTCCCTTTTGCCTTTCTGTGCCCGTGATACACATTAGGGGTGCACTGGTTACTCGTGTGGATTTTTTTTTTCATTAGATGGAGTTACACATGTGTTGATATACATACAATTTGATATGTATGCTATTTTGTTGTATTGACAGCAAGCTTTAAAAAAAACTTCATATATCAAATTTGCTGAAGGTGTTAACATCATCGATATTTTTAGGCTTAAAAATGTCAAATATTGTGCCAGAAAAAGAGCATTTGCGGGAAGTTTTAGTTCATTATTTTGAGGAAAAGTGCTGCTGAAAAGTTATCGTATACTTTGGGAAGCATATAGTGAACATGCTCCATCTCAAGATACTTGTAAACACTGGTTTAAATGCTGTAAAGGTGATGATTTCCATATAAAAGACAAAGAACATCCTGGTCAACCAAAAAAGTTTGAAGACCAACAATTACAAGCATTATTGGATAAAGATGAGTGTCAAACTCAAAAACAACTTGCAGAAAGATTAAACGTTGTTCAGCAAATAATTTCCAATCATTTACAAGCAATGGGAAAGATTTAAAGGAAGGAAATTGGTGCCACATCAACTGAACAAAAGACAAATGGAAAACCGAAAAGTCATCAGTAAAATCATTTTAATGTTGCTTCAACGACACGAAAGTCTTTTTTGTATCGAATTGTTGAGGAGGAAGGCTGGTTCTGCAAGGCCATTAAACCAAACAAAGCCCTGTCCCCTGGTAGGTAAGGCAAGGGAGCCTTGTTTTTGAGCCCTGTATCTGGGGGAAGGGTAGATGAAAAGAATTCCCCCTTCAGGGCCTTGAGGGGAGGGAGTATATTTGCAAATCAATGAACTCAAGGGGCACTTATAGAGCAAGGTTCGAGTGCTACCCCCACTCTGATTTGGATTAATCCCAGAGTCCGCACATGTATTAAAGCTGTGATTTCTCCACCTCTTCAAAGCATCGCTTAGTTTTTGTGGTCTTTCTGCAACATTTGGTTCCCTGGCCTGGAAACTAATCGAAGCTGGCTCTTGCCTTCGGTTAGAAGACTGGGTTAGGGGCCCGGGGGCGCAGGACAGACCTCCGAAAGCGCGCCCTGCTGATTTTAGCAGAATTAAACGGGGGGAACTCCAGTGCTCCCAGACCTCAGCCCAGGACCCGGCCGGCACCTGAAGAGCGTGGACAAACACTTCTGGACCTTCTGGACCTGTCTGTAAGTAGGGCCCGTCTGATTAACCAGCCTACTCCCAGTGAGTAGAAGGAGGGAACTGATCACTCCCTCATTCAGGTCAGGAAATTCTGAGTGGTTACCCGGTGAGAGTGGGCTCCTCAGGTCAGGAAATTTTGAGTGGGTACCCGGTGAAAGCGGGCTCCTCAGGTCAGGAATTAGAAGTTGGGTAAAATGTATTTTAAACTCTGAGTGAATGTCTCTAGTCACCGATCATCATAGGGTCAGGACAACTTATGTTCGTTTATTTAAACTAGCAGTTTATTTTACCAGGAAACGGCTTCTTGGCTTCGGCCAGGAATGTGGTTAATTTGCATTTGAATACCTTTGCATTTGAATACCTTAGGCCCTGTCTTCTGGGGCTTCTCAGTACTGAGAATGTGTGTGAAAAGATGAGAGTTTTGATCTAGATTTTCCCTTTGTAAAAATGTATTGTTTAATGTACATTATTTTGAGTCCTGTCTCATTAAGTCATGTAATATAAGCAAGT